>JAODAL010006708.1:0-131103 GCA_025379985.1 Phyllomedusa bahiana
ACACGTGGCCCCATTCATCCTCCCTTTAATATGGTGGAGTTGCCTTGTCCCTTTTTCAGAAAAGCACCCCCAAAGTATGAGGTTTCCACCCCCATGCTTCAGAGTTTGGACAATGCTCTCCAGACTGTACTTATCCTTCTTTTTCCCCTAAACACGGCAACCAGAGTTGATACCAAAAAGTTCTATTTTAGTCTTATCTGATCACATGACCTTCTCTCATGCCTTCCCTGGATCTTCCAGATGGTCATTGGTGAACTTCAAATGGGCCTGGACATGTGCTGGCGTGAGCAGGGGGACCTTGTGTGCCCTGCAAGATTTCCATGATGGCGTAGTATGTTATTAGTGGTAATCTGTGAGACTGTCATCCCAGCTCTATTCAAGTAATTGACCAGGTCCTCCCACATAGTTCTGTGCTGATTCCTGACCTTTCTCAGAATCATCCTTTCCCCTACAAGGGGAAATCTTGCATGGAGCCCGAGACCAAGGAAGACTGACAGATTGTTTCTCTAATAATCGCACCAACAGTTTTTGTCTCCTCAATAAGCTGCTTGCCAATTGTCCTGTAGCCTATACCAGCCTTGTGCAGGTCTTCAATTTTGTCCCTGGTATCCTTAGACAGCTCTTTGGTCTTGGCTATGTTGGAGAGATTAAAGGGGTTGTATCGTTTGAACTGTTCGTGTTCTTTAGCTGATTCTATGATATTGAGTTTGAAATCCAGGAGGCATGTCTCTCCTCTCAGCAGGCGTGTCTCTCCTCCGAGGAGATGTGTCTCCCCTCACTGAAGAACTGTGACATCATCATTTTGTATGAAGCAGGGGATGCAGAAGGTTGTCTGGATATAACAGCTCTGTAGCCTCCTGCATGCTTCTTGTGTCTGCAGCCTTCAGACTCCACAAGCTCCTTGCTGTGGTATATGTAGTTATACACACAGCCTGAACTGATGAGACATGTGAGGAAGCCCAACCCCCACCCCCCCCTGCTTTCCGTCTGTTCCAGGCAGGAGAATGTATGACTGATGCACACTGCCCTTCCCCTGTTATCAGGCAGGAATGTTTAATACAAACATCAGTGGCACACTAAAGACTAAGTAAAACCTCAAGGCATATGGAAATATTGGAAATGCATTACTGCTAAGGAAAATATGAAAAACCTGGGACTCTGAGCTTAATACCATCTTTGATCAAAGACTGTAAACTAAGAGTCCCAGGTTTTTCATATTTTCCTTAGCAGTAATGCATTTCCAATATTTCCATATGCCTTGAGGTTTTTTACTTAGTCTTTAGTGTGCCACTGATGTTTGTATTAAACGTATATATGCCTTTTCAGGGTGCACCTGTTTTTCAGAATATATTTAATATGTGCAGAGCCAAAATATGTTTTATCAGGCAGGAATGTGTTATATGTGTAATATGGAGAGAACAGAGGATGTAACATTGTGTTATATGAGGGGATCTGTGAGTTACACAGTCAGTAATTAGTCAGATCTTTCACCTTAGAGCTTGGAGAGGAGTATTGAGGCTGCAGCCCTTGGTTTCACTATCAATTTTAACATCTCACAGGGGAGTAAACACAGAGTGTGCAGGCAGCCAATCACAGTGCAGGGGGCTTGTCCGGGCGCTTCCTGTCTGGGAGCGTATCCCAACAGGCTGAATGAAATGTCAGCCAGCCAATCACAGTGCAGAGGGCGTGCCTGGGGCGGGAAACGTCCAGGGGTTGTGGCCGACCAGCAACAGCAGAAATAGAACACAGATTTACAGAAAAGCTCATATCTGCTAAACCAAGTGACTGAGGTAATGCAACCCAATTACAAAAGTGCTTATTTTTACTGTCCCCATAATCTGAGACATGATCTTTGTAGCAATACAACCCCTTTAAAGTGTTAGTGATTGATTGATTGAGTGTGTGGACAGGTTTCTTTTATACAAGCAACAGGAAGGATTCTTAAATAAAAACTAACATTTCTGTGAGAGCAAGACATCTTATTGTTGGTAGGTGATCAAATCTTTATTTCATGCAATAAAAAAATGTGCAAAATCGCCAGTGTATCAAATACTTATTTTCCCAACTGTATATTATAAGGCGGCAGCTGGGAAGGTCCATAATGATGTTTATATCCCAGCCAGAATTTTCACATACACCTGGTAAACAAGTTGTAAATGACTTGTCACCAAGGTTACCTGAACTTGGTAAAGTAGGAGCCGTTCGTTAATACTGTGTCAGCCACATAAAGTAGTTAGACTCTCTTTAATAGTTAGTATGGTTTTTTCAGCCGATCCGGGACAGATCTTACTGGGAGTAGTCAAAGTGTTGGGTGGGTGAATACTCCCCATGCTCCAAGTCAGAGTTTGGTTGGCTTTTATAAGTCAGCTAGTCAGCTGACTGGGTGGAGTCTGCTATACAGGACAAGGAGTTTGGCCTGAGAGGCAACACACTGGAGATATCCAGGATCTCCCATACAGCCATTTGATGACCATAAGGTGTAGTAAGGGAACCTACATTGTGTTTGACAGCACTCAGACAAGCAAGAGCTTCTTTATTTACTACTTTGTTTATGTTTGGCACCTGTGAATTGCTATACAAGCCTTTTGTGCTAACAAAGCATAGCTGGAACTGTGTTTAGACCTGAAAAACCGGTCTGTATCTCTGACTAAATTGCACTTTGCTGTGATCCCAGAGCAGCAACTTCAATTGTGGATGATGCAGGCATCCATTTAACGAGACTGTTCTCTTAACCCCTTCAGGACCCGGCGTTTTTTTTTTTGTGACACATTCGTTTTTCCCTCCTTGCCTTCTGAAAGCCATAACTTTTTTATTTTTCCACCTACATAGACACATGTGGGCTTTTATTTTGCAGGAAAAAAGATGTAATTTCTAATGGTGTTAAATTTACTATAAATATAGAATATACTGGGAAACCCCCAAAAAAATTCCAAGGGGACAAATTGTAAAAAAAAACGTATTTTCGCCAGTTTCCGGGGGGTTTGCTTTTAAAGGCGTTAATCTTTGGTAAATATAATGTGTTACTGTATTCTACAGGTTGTTATGCTCCGGCCCCAAAACCAAACAAGTAGGGTTTCCATTATTTTTTGGTACCATAAAAAAAATTCCAAACATTTTCTATTTTTGACATTTGCGCCGCGGCCAGTTTGTCGACAAAAACTTTTTTGTACTAACACCTACGGACGTCAGTGAGGGTGCACTTTTGCGGGCTGAAGTGTACTTTTATCGCTAGTAGTTTGGAATACATGCAACTTTATTGATCATTTTTATTCCATTTTTTTGAGTGACGTAAAATGACCAAAAAACGCAATTTTGGCTTTGGAATTTTTTTTCTTCTACGGTGTTCAGCGTACGGGGTAAATGATGTTATTTTTTTTTATAGATCTGACTTTTTCAGACGCGGCCATACCAAATATGTGTAACTTTTTTATTATTTTAATGATTTTATTTGTAAAATAGGGAAAGGGGGGTGATTTGAACTTTTAATACTTTTTTTTTTGTACTTTAAAATTTTTTTTTTTTTTTTTTACTGTAACATTTAGTCCCCCTATGGTGCTTGACCACTAGGGGGCGCGATTATTAAAACAACCTAATGCATTGCCCTAGGCAATGCATTAGGGTGTACAAAGATGGGCGGTGTCCCCACTTCCTGTCTGCGGACGGAAGTGGGGCAAACCGGCCAGGGTAAGTGACGGGAGCCTTCACAAGGCTCCCCACCACCATGCCCGGTCATCGGCCATCTTTGCCGCGGTGTCTGATGGGTTAAACAGCGCCAGCGGGCGGAGCCACCCTCCGGCGCTGTTACTGCCGGGTGTTAGCGGCGATTAGCCCCGAACACCCGGCGGCTGTGCGGGGGGTTGCGGAGCGATCCCCCTGCAAAGCCCCTTAGCGGCCTTGGGACGTACTCATATGCCCAGGGTCGTGAAAGAGTCATTGGTTTAAACAGACAGAGGCCTAACTAAACATAGATGAGCTGATCAAGCATCAGGTGCAATAAAACTTCTATCTCCAACAAGCCTTCACTGCACAACAGAAGGCAAATTCTCAGCAGAGGCAGGTGCATGGAGAAGTGATACAGCTCATAGTGAGACCAATCATCTGCAGTGCAGGTGCACCAAACAATAGTCAAATAGCAGCAAAAGGTGACCCAATCCCTGCAACAGCAGATGCAAGCCTTTGCAGAGAGAGAGGCTGCAATGGCACCCCAGCAGCTTGTGCAGAGTGAACTGAGAAAGAAGGGCACCTTTGAGAGAATTGCTGAGGGGGAACAACTATTCCAAGACCAGTGGACAGATGTGCTTGCCCCCTTTCTGATGGAGAACCCCAAACGGCGTACTTCAACCTTCAACCTTGAAGGGGATGCCCAAAAAGGTGATGGACAAAGATGGGAAAGACTTGGACTGCCCAGGGCCGTCTCTTCCATTGGGCAAGGTAGACAGTTGCCCGAGGGCCCCACGAGCTCAGGGGGCCCCCTCGGGCAGCTCCCTACCCTGCACAATGGAAGAGACGGCAGTGAATACATACAGGTACATTGGGGGTAGGGAGTTCAGCAGCATGCTGCTGCTTTCCAAGTGTCCAAATGTGTGTGGGGCAGAAATCGCAGATCGCAGCAGCAGAGCCGTCCCTAGAGAGCTCTCTCTGGTCTGAGTGCTTTGAAAGCCTCAGCTGGAGCTCACTGTAGCTATCGGGACAGAGAGGAGGGGGAGGGGTGCTCTCTGCATGGCACTCTGCAGGAGAAGGAAACTGCTGTTGCTGTTCCCTGCTGTAACTCCCCCCTCCTCTATGGCTTGTAAACACAATGCTGAGACTGGCATGGTGCTTAGGTACATTATGGGCGACATGTATGATCGGGAGTTGCGCCTGTTTTCTGGCGAAAACTGTGGCTCACCGATCTGAATCCCCTGTCGGACGCAGGGATGCGATGTTAGGCGCAGCCTTCGCCATTTTCGGATGCACCTAACATGAAGAGGCGTGTAATGGGCGCGGTGTGGGTGTTCTGGTGTGGGACGCGGCTCATGCGTATATTCCGAGGCATGTATGGTCGTGGGTCGGAAAAGTGCGGCGTATTGCAGCGCTCGCCAGCTCTGACAGGCAGACCTAGTTGAAGTTGGTCTAAATGAGCCAGAGGAGGCGAAGTGAAGTGAGAACGTAACATGAGAGGAAACATAAAGAAGATCGCAAAAGAAATATCGGCTTTCAGCTCCGTGGAGTATGATTCCAAAAAAAATCACTTTTATTAGGTGTAAAACATTATCGGAAAAAGAGCTCAAACCTTCAAAAAAAAAAAAAAAAAAACATAAAAAAAAAATCACTTTCCCAAAAAGTAGAACGGCGCTACATCAAGAATTAGGATATTTTAAAAATTTCGGGCGAACAAGACAAAACTCTTTAAAGGATAGTGGATATAGTTGCAGCGGGGAACCCTTTGTTTAAGGCATTTTCATTGCAAAGGCTTTTTTTTAACCCCGGTTTTTTTGTTGAAAAATTACTTTGTATGGTTTGGGGAGGCCCCGGAAAATTTTTATAGGTACCGGGTCTATTCAGTAACTTGCAAGGGGTATTTGTTTGGTGCAAAACTCCCCCTTTAAAAATTTCCCGGGAAAATTTCAGATAGGGGTTTTTAATTTTTTTTTTTTTTTTTTTTTTATGGGATTTTTTTTTTCCCAGCTTTGTTTTATAGAGGGGACCTTTTCACTTAAATTTGGGTACAGCAAAATTTTTTCCCCTCACCCCCGGTGTATTTTTAAGTGCAAAAAAAACCCTTTATTTTTCCGTAAAACATTTAGATAGGTGTTTTTTTTTTACTTTTTCCCAAATCCGCTTTTTTTGATAGAGGCCACTTGGGATTAAATTTCGATACAGCAATTTTGTCGTCCCCCCGCAGGTTTATTTTTTTAAATGCAAAAAATACCGGTTTTTTTTATCCGTATTTCATTTCAGATAGGTGTTTTTTCACTTTTTTTTCCCGTCCAGCTTTGGTTTATGAGGGCCCCCTTGCACTTTAAAATTTTGATACGCAATTTTTTTCGTCACCCCAGGTGGGATTTTTAAGTGCAAAAAATACCGTTTATTTTCGGTTCATTTCAGAAAAGGTGTTTTTTTATTTTTGCCCCGTCCAGCTTTTTGAAGAGGCCTTTGCCTTAAATTTTGATACAGCAATTTTTTTTCGTCACCCCCAGGTGGGATTTTTTTAAGGGGCAAAAAATAAACCCTTTTTTTACCGTATACATTTGAAGGTTTTTTTTTTCACTTTTTTGGGGGGGCCGCTTTGGTTTAAAAGAGGAACCTTTCACTTAAATTTCAATACAGCAATTTTTGGTCTCACCCCCAGGTTTTTATTTTTAGGTGAAAGAATCCCCTTTTTTTATCCGTATAAAATTTCAGATAGGTGTTTTTTTACTTTTTGGGCAGTCCAGCTTTTTTTGATAGAAAGGGACCCCTGACCTAAAATTTTTGATTTCAGCAATTTTGTGTCACCGCAGGGGTATTTGTAGGTGCAAAAAAAAACCCTTTATTTCCGTATAAAATTTCCAAAATAGGTGTTTTTTCACTTTTCCCCCGGCCAGCTTTGGTTGATAGAAAGGGACTTTTTCACTTTTAAAATTTTGTACAAACAATTTTTTTTCGCACCGGGAGGTGTATTTTTTTTGTGCAAAAAAAAAACCGTTTATTATCCGTATACCTTCCGATTTGGTGTTTTTTCACTTTTTTCCCGTCCCGCTTTGTTTATAGAGGCCCCTTTTTCCTTAAAATTTTTGATAAAAAGAATTTTGTCGTCCCCGGAGGTGTATTTTTAAGTGACCAAAAAAAAAACCGTTTATTATTTCCTTACATTTCGATAGGTGGGTTTTTTTACTTTTGGGGAGGCCACTTTTTTTTGATTGAGGCACCTTGCACTTAAATTTAATAAAACAAAAATTTTTTTTTCCCCCCGCAGGTGGTTTTTTTTTGGGGCAAAAAATCCCCTTTATTTTTCCCCTATACAATTTTAAAAATAGGTGTTTTTTTCACTTTTTTGGGCAATCCAGCTTTTGTTGATAGAAAAGGGCCCCCCCACCTAAAATTTTGATTCAGCAAATTTTTTCGGGCAAACCCCAGGTGTAATTTTTAGGGGCAAAAAAAAACCGTTTATTATCCCTATACATTTTCCCGATAGGGTGTTTTTTTTCAACCCTTTTGCCCCCGTCCCGCTTTGTTGATTAGAGTCACCTTTTCACTTTAAAATTTTGATACAAACAATTTTTTTTGTAAACCCCAGGGGTATTTTTAAAATGCAAAAAAAAACCGTTTATTATCCGTATAAAATTTTAGATAGGTTTTTTTTTTTTTTCACTTTTTTGGGGAGGGCCGCTTTGTTGATAGAGGCCCTTGCAAATTAAAATTTTAATCAGCAATTTTTTCTCACCGCAGGTGAAAAATTTTTTAAGGGAAAAAATAACCCTTTTAAATTAAACCGTAAACATTTCCCGATGGTGTTTTTTTCACTTTTGCCCCCGTCCCCGCTTTTTTTGATAGAGGGGAAACCCTTTCACTTAAAATTTTGAAAACAGCAATTTTTTTTCGTCACCGCAAGTGTATTTTTAAAAAGCAAAAAAAACCTTTTTTTAAACCCTATACATTTTGAAAAGGTGTTTTTTCACTTTTGGGCCCCGTCCAAACTTTTTTGATAGAAAGGGTCTTTTGACTTAAATTTTGATACAGGGAATTTTTTCGTCACCGCCCGGGGTATTTTTAAGTGCAAAAAATTTCCCCCTTTTTTTTATTTCCCTATAAAAATTTTGATAGGTTTTTTTCCCTTTTGGGGCAGCCAGCTTTGTTGATAGAGGCACCTTTCACTTAAAATTTTAATACAGCAAAATTTTTTCGCACCGCTTTTTTATTTTTTAGGGGGCCCGAATAAACCCTTTATTACCAAAACATTTTCAGATAGGTGTTTTTTTTTTACTTTTGGTCGGCCCCCTTTGTTTATGAGGGCAAACCAAAGCCCTAAATTTCGATACAGCAATTTTTTCGTACCCGCAGGGTTTTTGTAGGGGCAAGAAAACCCTTATTATCCGTTTTCATTTCAAATAAAGTGGGTTTTTTCACTTTTGGGGGGGCCAGCTTGGGGATAGAGGCCCCCCTTGCAAATTAAAAATTTTAATACAGCAATTTTGTGGGCACCCCCAGGGTATTTTTAAGTTTCAAAAAAAATCCGTTTAGAACCGTTTTACATTTCCGATAGGTGGTTTTTTTTTTACTTTTGCCCCGTCCAGGGTTTGTTGATAGGAAAGGGACCTTGCACTTAAAATTTTGATTAAAACAATTTTTCGTCACCCCGGTGGATTTTTAAATGCCCAAAAAATAAACCCTTTATTATCCGATTACATTTCAGATAGGGGGTTTTTTTTAAATTTTTCCCCGTTTCCCCTTTGTTTTGGGTAAGGCACTTTTTCCTTAAATTTCGATACAGCAATTTTGTCGTCACCCCAGGTGTATTTTTAAGTGCAAAAAATACCGTTTTTATCCGTTTACCCTTTAGAAGGGTTTTTTTCCTTTTTTGGGGAGGCCAGTTTGGTTTTGATAGAGGCACCTTGCCTTTTAAATTTTTAATACACAATTTTTTCGTCACCGGCAGGGTATTTTTTTAAAGGGAAAAAAAATACCCTTTATTTCCGTTAAAATTTCGAAAGGTGTTTTTTCACTTTTGGGGCAGTCCCCGCTTTGTTTTATGAAAGGGACCAGGACCTAAATTTCGATTTCAAAACAAAAATTTTGTCCCCTTCCCCCCGCCCGGGGGTAATTTGTTTGGTGAAAAAAATTAACCCCCCTTTTTTTATCCCAAAACATTTTTAGATAAGTTGGTTTTTTTTTTTACCCTTTTGGGGGAAAAGGCCAGCCCTTTTTTTGTTTGAGGGACCCCTTTCACTTAAATTTCAAAACAGCAATTTTGTCGTCACCGCAGGTGTATTTTTAAGTGCAAAAAAAACCGTTTAAATTAAACCGTATACATTTCAGATAGGTTTTTTTCACTTTTTGGCCCCGTTTCCCGCTTTGTTGAAGGGCACCTTTTCACTTAAATTTCCCAACAGCAATTTTGGTTGTCACCCGCCGGTGTATTTTTAAATGCAAAAAATACCGTTTATTATCCGTTACCCTTTCAGATAGGGTGTTTTTTCATTTTGCCCAGTCCCGCTTTTTTTGATAGAGGCACCTTTTTCCTTTTAAAAATTTGGGTACGCAAATTTTTTCTTCACCCCAGGGGGGAAAAATTTTTGTGCAAAAAAAACCCTTTTATTATCCCCTATTAAAATTTCAGAAAAGGGGTTTTTTCACTTTTGGGCAAAGGGCCCGCTTTGTTGATAGAAGGGAAACCCTTTCATTAAAAAATTTTAATACAGCAATTTTGTCGTCACCGGAGGTGTATTTTTAGGTGCAAAGAATTCCGTTTTTTTATCCGAAAATTTCGTAGGTTTTTTTTTTCCCTTTTTCAGTCCCCGCTTTGTTGATTTGGGCACCATTGGGACCTAAATTTCGATACAGCAATTTTGTCGCACCCCAGGGGTATTTTTTGGGGCAAAAAAACCCTTTATTATCCGTATACATTTCAGATAAGTTTTTTTCACTTTTGGTCCCGCCAGTTTTTTTGATAAGGGGAACCTTGCACTTTAAATTTTGATAAAAGAATTTTGTTTATCACCGCCCGGGTATTTTTTTGCTGCAAAAAAAAACCGGTTTTTTTATCCGTATTTCATTGAAGATTTCGTGTTTTTTTACTTTTGCCCATTCCAGCTTTGTTGATAGAGGCACCTTTACTTAAATTTTTAAAACAGCAAATTTTTTTCCCTGGCAGTTTAAAAAGCGTGTTTTAAAAAAAAAAATTTACAGCCCCTAGGCCCGGGGTCTCACCACAAAACCCATCCCAATTTATAAGTCTGGGCCCCGGCACTGGACCCCGTTTAACCGATGGCTGACCCGGGAGCATGGGTCTCCAAACCCTTAGGGGGGAATCAGGAGAGTTTAAATTTCTTTTTTTAAAAAAACAATTTTTAAAAAGGGAATTTTTGTGAGGTTTAAATAGTGTCAAAAAGGGTCCAGGGTGGCAAAAAATTTCATAATTTTAGGTTTAAAAAGGGGGCCCCATCATTTGATCTCCAGGGGGGGTCTGTTTGTGTGAGCGATTTCCCTTGGCCCCTCGACATCGGGGAAAGGGCGATAGTCACCATCTTTGACAAGATGTCCCCATATTCTATTGTAAATTATGATCGGGCCCCTTAAAATTTTTATGGGAGAAACAACAACCCTTATTCTTTCACCCAAAAAAAGGGCGGGGAAGCTGGAATTTTAAAAACCCCCAACAGTCAAAAAAGGATACTGCTACATCTTTTTCCCAAAACACTTAGGTTTTTAAAAGCACGAAAAAAAAAACACACACCCCTTTTACTATCCCTGTCTTTCACCCGCAGAGCCTTAAACCTTTCTGGGCCCACAAATTAAAAAAAAGCCAGAATGCAGTATGATTTTGAAACCCTTTATTGTACTTGAAAATGGACATTGAATAACCCTGTCCGGGCCACAGCATGAGCCCCCCCCCGCTTTACCCCAATTTTTAAAATGCCGGGAAAAAGGGGTCTTTCAACCAATTTTGTTTCACTTTGGGCATATATGTCCCCTCCGGGTAAACGCTTGCCCCCCCGTAAAGAAATTTCGGGCCAATTGGGGCTTTACTTGGAAATACTGGGGGGTTTAAAAGCTCCTGTTCCACCGGGGTCCCTTTTTTTGGCAATTTTTTTTCTCCCTTTTACTCACGTGCTGCAGGGGAAATTTTTTCCCGTACTTTGTCTTGTCCGTTTCTCCCTACTCCCCTTCCTCTAAAAACCTACTTTTGGTCAAATTTTTTCCTTTTTCCCTTTCCTTTTTACAATTTAGAGGGAAATTTTTTTTCCAAACTATTTTTTTACATAAAGTTTTTTAAATAGTTTTTAAATTTTAGAAAACAACCCTTTAAAAAAATAGGGTGGAATCCCAACCCTGTATTTTTTTTCCTTTTTTTAATTTTAAAATTAAAAAGGGTTGTCCCAATTCAGGGATTGATAGCTATGTTAAAGATCTTGCAAAAACAAGTCATTTTGCATTATGTGTCCATTAACAGTGTCCTACCTACTCCTGTTTCTGACAGCACCATCACCCATGAGCCACTCTTGACAATTGTGAAGAACAAATGTCTGTTAGAAACAACATTTTTTTTATAATAGGACCTGTAGTATAGCTGCATGTCACAGCAAAATGCCCCCAAAAATTCAAAACATGACCCATGAGCCCTGTGGTGACTACAAAATTGCTGCATTCACATTTAAGTGCAAGGTGCCTCAATGAACAAAGCTGTAGTGCGCCAAAGTCAAAAAACACGTATCTGTAATGTATTCGGATAATAAAAGGTATTTTTTTGCACTTATCAATTCACATGTGGTGACTACACAATTGCTGGATTCAAATTTAACTGCAAGGTGGCTCTATCAACAAATCTGGACTGGGCAAAAGAGCAAAAACACGTATCTGTAATGTATTCAGATAATAAAAGGTATTTTTTGGCACTTATCAATTCACCTGTGGTAACTACACAATTGCTTGATTCAAATTTAACTGCAAGGTGGATATATGAACAAAGGTGGAATGGGCAAAATTGAAAATGAACACCTATCTGAAATGTATACTGATAATTAAAGTGGAGTTTTGCACCTAACAAAGAGACCTGCAGTTACTAGAAAAGATGTGTATCCTAATATAAGTTCAGGCTGCCCAGTATCCAGGAAATATTTCAATAGAAAAGTGTTATTAATGAAGCTATTGCAGTGGATTGTCTACTCTAAGTCTTGGTGAACTTTATCCAGTATTCTGTATTGAGCTTGTCTGTGTTCGCCCGCAGGGGCCCCCCCTCCACTCCCCCCTCTGACTTTACAGCGGTAGATGCTCCTTTAAAATTCTCTACCTAACTACATAAAATCTTCCAATCTTTAATCTAACTAAGTTGTATGGATCACAGCTAACAGTAGAGCTTTCTCTGTGAAGAAATATAATAATTTTGCTGAGCTGTTTGGACACAAGCAGAGCGCATGTCCTTCTGCTCTGAGACACTGAGGCTGAACAGGAAGGGTTGTTCTATGTAAAACGAGGTCATGGGATTTTTCCAGCCAATCGCAACCATACACATCCCAGTCATGACGTCGCACACACATCTCACCCTGCTGTATTCTGTAAGCTGATTTGCTGGCCGCCAAAATGAAAGGAAGCGCCGAAAATGGCGCGATCTTAATAGATGATGCACAGATTTTAACCTAAATTATCGCATGATCTAAAAATTTTGATCAACATAAAAACTGTGCCGATTTCAACTTTGTCGATAATAATCGCTCAACACTAGAGTCTGTCCCTAATCACTGAAGAAGGATTTGGAGGAAAAATGAAACCATTGAATTGATTGGCTGAATCACTCTCAGAAGCCAGGAGCCAAATGTCTTCTCAACTAAGAAGTGTTTTGGGGATGATTAGGACATTTTTATTACTTATGGGGTGTGCAAATGAATTTACACGTGTAAAAAATACCTTTAAAAACTGCAGGGAGGGGTTTATGTTATCACACGTGAAAAAAAGCAAAATTATAATAATGTAAAACTATAAATAAAACTTCCCTAAATAAATTCTGTAAACAAATGTCAGTTACCAAAAAATATACTAAATGACAGTCACTGTACAAAATAGCATAGTGCCACTTTGTGATCTGTGGGTCAAACAGGTTTAGGGGTCATGCTGTGGTACAGAACAGGTATAGTCAATGTCCAGTTCAACTAAAATGGTGGTTCAAAGACTCTTTTTCGCATCACTTTTTAATCTGTGGGTCAGACAGGTTTAATGGTCATTCTGCGGTCCAGGACAGGTATAGTCATTGTCCAGTTCATATAAATTGTTTTTGGTTCCCAAATTTAATACTCCCGTTCAGGCACTTTTTAAAATTTGTGGTTCAATGCATGCTTTAAGGGGTCATGCTATGGTACAAGTCAGGGATAGTAAATGGTCTGTGATTTTCTTTCTGTGGCTTTTATAACCTAAGTGTGTTGCCTAAGATGTAGCACATATCCATTTGACTGTTGTGGATGTTAATTCCAGCTTCTCCAGCCCTGTTTGGCTGTAAGAATGAAGGTGTTGTTCCTCTCCCATAGACTTTAATGGTCATCGGCGATAATCTATTACCGACTATCGGAAATCGCCTTGACAATTGCCGATATCGACTATCGACCCGATGACGATAGTCAACGTAATCGCTCATCACTATATATAATACATCTGCAAGGGTCCAGTACTTTTAGCCTGCTGACCGTTTGTTGGTGGCAGTACCAAAAGTTGAAAGAAAATTTTGGGCAAATTGGCAAGGTCCCTATAAGGTTCGGGAGAAAGTTAGTGAGGTCAACTATAAAGTGTATCAACCCGAGAAAAGAAAACCGCTCCAGATCTATAATATAAACTTGTTCAAACCCTGAAAGGACGGCAAAGCTCTCATTGCTGTGAGTAAGCCTAGAGAGGTCATAGTAATGAGTTACCAGAGGTCTATATCTCAGACTAATTGTCGGCACTCCAGGTACAAGAACTGAAAGAGTCCCTTTGAACAAACAGAGACACTTTTTCTGTCCTACTGGGTAGAACTGGGGTCATAAAGCACGACATAGTGACTGAGCCAGGCCAAAAGGTGAGACTGAGACCCTATCATGTGCAGGAAGCCCAGAGGCAGGGGATCTCAGAGGAGGCACAAAAAATGTTGTCGCTAGGGGTTACAGAAAGTATAAAAATTGGTTGGTCCAGCCCCATAGTTCTCATTCCCAAACTAGACAGCAGCCTAAGGTTATGTAACAACTTTAGAAAACAGAATGAAATATCCAAATTTGATACGTTTACTATGCCAAGTGTGAATGAGTTGATAGAAAGGTTAGGGCCCGCCAGGTCTATCACCACTCTGGCCCTTATGAAGGGCTATTGGTAGCTGCCACGTTCTAAAGCAGCAGGGGAGAAAACGCCATTTCCAATACAAGTTGCCCATTTCCAATATGTTGGTTTTACTTTTGGCATACATGGGGCTCCTAACATATTTTAGAGACTGATGGCTCTAGCCCTACAGTGTCATAGAAAATATGCAGCTGCATATTTAGACAATGTGATCATTTTTAGTGTAGACTGGAAATCCCATCTGGCTAAGGTTCAGGCGGTATTGGACTCCATTCGGGAGGTGAGTCTGACCGCAAACCTAAAAAAATGCATCATAGGTCTTGAGGAGGCTCGATACTTGGGGTACAAAATTGGTCAGAGAGTCATTATCAGAGAGTATTATCGAGCCCCAACTCGATAAAATTGATGCTATGAATAATTGGCCTAAGCCAGTGTCCAAAAAGCAAGTTAGAACCTTCTTAGGGATAGCCAGATATTATAGAAGGTGCGTGCCAAACTTTGACCCCTTACCGACATTTGACGTACCCATACGTCAAGGTCGGGTAGGGGTTCCCGCAACTTGACGTATGGGTACGTCATGGGGCGATCTTGGCGCTCACAAGCGGAGCGTGCAAGATCGCGGCATGGAACCAGCGGTATATTACCGCTGGCATCATGCCGCATCCCCCACGGCCAGAGTGAACTCCGGCCGCGGGGGATTAACCCGCGATCCTGGCGCAGTAACGGCGCTCAGTGCCGCTACTGATCTCCTACCAGACAGCTCGGATGCTGAATGACAGCATCCGGGTTGTCTGGTGACGTCACGATGCCCACAATGCATTGTGGGCAGCGTGATTGACAGCTGCCATGGAGACCAGTATACAGCTATAAGCTGTGTGCTGATCTCCTATTGTATGAACGATCTGACGATCGTTCAAACAATTCCCCCCTGGGGAAAAGTGTAAAAAGTATGAAAAAGTTAAAAAAAGTGTAAAAAGTAAACACAAACACAAAAATAAAAAAAAACTGTAACCCCCCTTTTCCCCTTTAAAACCCCAAATCCCCCCCCCCCCCCAAAAAAAAGAAAAAAATAAAAAAAATTTTAACCATTTTTGGAATTGCCGCGTGCGAAAGACCCACCCTATAAATTGTCTTTTAAAATTTTAACCCTACGGTAAACCCCTAAAAAAAAAAAAAAAAAAACAGTCACAGAATTGCTTTTTGTTCATCCCCGCACTTGAAAATGGAGTAAAAAGTAATCAAAAACTATTCAACCATGTGGTGCCAATTAAAAGTAATTTCTTCCCAAAAAAAAAAAGCCCTTTATAGCTCGTATAGGAAAAAAAAAAAAATTTATGGCTTCAGAAATTGCGATGCATAAAAATTGTTTTACACAAAAAAAACCTTTAAAAAAAAAATTGTGCTTCATAAAAAAAAAACATTAAATTGTGCCCCCCCGTAACGTCTCCCCACAGATTTAAAAACTAATTGTCCCGGATATTGCACGGTGAGCGCTTTTAAAAAATAAAAAAAAAAAAACCCTGCTAGGATTGCAGTATTTTCCTAACCCTGCTTTCCTAAAAGGGTTTTAAAAAGGATCATAAAGTCTTGCCCCCCCAAAAATGATAACCAAAAAAAATGTCAATCTCCCGCAAAAAAAAGCCCTATAAAATTCCCTTTAAAGCAAAAAAAAAAAAAGTTATGGCTCTCAGGATTTGGGGCGATGCAAAAAAAAACGTTTTTTCCTTTTTGTATGTGTTTTTATTGTGTAAAAAGCAGAAAAAATAAAAAATTACAAATTTGGTATCGCTGCAATCGTTTCAACGGGCTGAATAAAACTAGCTGTCATTTAGCCGCCCAGTGACCCTGAAAAAAAAAAAATAAAAAACCCCTACCAGGATTGTGCTTTTGTTCAAATGCCTCCAAAAAACTTAATAAAAAGTGATAAAGATCATATGCCCCCTGTAATGGTGCAATAAAAAACATCAACCATTCGCAAAAAAAAGCCCAAAATCAGTCCAATACAAAAAATTTAAAAAAGTTATGGCTGTCAGAAAGGACAACATAAAAACGAACTTTTTTTAAAACATTCTTTGTGTTAAAATAAAAAAAACAAAAAAAACTTTTAAAAAATTTATATCATTGAAATGCCCAAACCGATGAAAATTTTATCTTGTCATTTATCCGTATGGCGATTCTGTAAAATGAAGTCCAAAACACAATGTCGGAAAAGCGTTTTTTCCTCCCCATTTTTATACCCCAATGATTAAAAAAAATCTACGGAAAATTGTGCCCCCAAAAAATGAAAAATTACCCCTGATGGATCCCTAAGGGTGTGAACCCAAAATGGGGAAACTTCGGGAAGGTTTCATCTAGTATTTGGGGGACAGGGGAAAACCCCACCAAAATCTTTTGCTCCAAAAGCCAAAAAAACTCCCCCCCTTGAATCCTGTTATGCGCACAAACAGCAGTTTACCCCACTGTGGGTTTCCCGAACTTGGAAGAAATTGCATAACACAATTTGGGGATTTTTTTCCGGATTCCTTGAAAAAATTAAGCTTTTCGAATAAAATCGGGGGTTTTTGGAAATTTAATTGTTTTTTTTTCAGGCCGAACCCAAAAAAAAAATTTTTTAAAAACCTGTGGGGCGATATACTATGCATCTTGGAATTTTCCCGTAAAGGGGTGTAGTTTCCAATATGTGGTTTTTTTTGGGGAGTTTATTAGGTTTTGGCCCCTTAGGGTGTCCGAAGCTAAAAGGGGCCCCTAAAAAAATTTGTAATGAAAATGTGACCCCCAGGTCCGGTAGGGCCCCTTTCATTTGGGTTTGGGGTGGTTAACAATAGCGAATAGGGCCAAATTTGGGATTCCCTGAAAACGTCAGAATTGGGGAATCAATTTAAGTAATTTCCATGGTCAATCTACTGTTTTCCCAGTGAATAATGAATAAAAAATTTAAAATCTGCAAAAAAAGTGAAATTTCACCTCCATTTGCTTTAATTTCTGTGAAATTTTAAAAGGGTAAAAAAAACTTTTTAAAATGTTTTTTTAAATACTTTAATTTGGTGTAGTTTCTTATACGAGGTATTTTTCGGGTATCTAACATGCAGACCCTAAAAGAACGTCGAATGGTGGCCCCCTAAAAATAAATTTGCTAATTTTTTTTAAAAAAGTGAAAAATTACACTATATTTCTAACCCCCTTAATGGGGTTTAAAAAAAGAAAAAAAAAAATTAAAAATGTGCCAACCTACAGTAGACATATGGTAGATGTAGTTATAAACATTTTGAGTGGATAACTATCTTTCTTACAGCAGAAATTTTTTGAACTTTAAAAAATTTTGCAAATTTTTGTTTTTTTCATGATATTTTGTTTTTTTTATAAATAAACAAGGCTTTTTGGACAAAAAGTATTACAAAACAAAGCACAATGTGTCACGAGAAAACATTCTTGAATCACTTGGATAGGTTAAAGTGTCAAAAAGTTATTCTCACATAAAGTGACGCATGTCAGATTTTAAAACCAGGGCTCTGTCAGGAAGGCCAAAACTGGCTCCGGCGGAAAGGGGTTAACTGGCTCCTCTTACAGACCTTACTAAAGGGTTTAAGTCAGATATACCCATATTAAGCAACACTGGCAGAAATCATAATGCAGGCGCCACAATAAGTTGCGGGAATGGCCACATAGCAGGTAAATAGCAACACCCACCTTATCATCAGTCTACTTACCTGCTATGTGTTCATTACTGCAACTTATTGTGGTGTCTGCATCAGTGTAATGCTGCTGCAACTAAAAGGGGTTTGTGACCCCTTTTTTTTAAATTTCTCCCAGGATCTTAAAAGGGTATATATGTCGGGTACTCCTATCTGTTTTTTTTGAAGATTTATTTATTTGATTGCAGTCAATGCTCTATATATTTTTGTTATAATCAACTAAGTTCTCTTGATGAACCCATCTAGATAGATTATTTTCCCATCATGAAATGGACTTCAATTTTTTCTTTTTGACACTCTGTTCCCTGATGAACCTGTGCAATAATAGATCAAACATGTTGGATATGGAATATGTGTTGACAGTATAATTACAACTATTGTTAATTCATGGAAATTATGCAAAATATATGTTGAAAGTATTATTGCAACTATTGTCAATTGAGAATTATGTTGTGGCTGTAGTTTTATTTTTTGAAATATACAGTACATTGATGGTATTACTATTTGTATTGTCAACTAATGGTAATTGCACTGCAGCTATAAGAAATATTTGTTGGATCACAGAGTGGATGCATTTGTACTATGGCCATAAATTGGATAAATATATTTGCTATCATTACATTCATCGCTTGCTGATGGGAATAGATTTTTGGCTATGTATTGATTAAGACATCTTTAACGTTAATTTGTGTTTTGTTACATAGGGCTGAGATAGAGCTTTTTTCCCTTAGTGAAAGGTTTGTGAGCGGGGCCACCATTATAGGTTTTAGGTAGGTTACTTTATTGTTTCCACCCTTGTTAGGGTAACAGCAAGGTAATAGTTTTTTCAGGCTAGTATCAATATAGTTTTTAAATTAAATTTTAAAAATATTTTTTTATTTTTTCTAGTGGGATACACTTATCGCTTAAGAAATTGGCTGTTAATTGTGTAAAATCCCCTCAGTATTCAGGCTTCCAGTTCTGGAATTTACAATTGGCACTGTGAACTGTGGGTGTTTACTTCCCACTATTGTTTCTAGTGGGATACCCTTATCCCTTAAGAAATTGGTTCTAAATTGTGTAAAATACACTCAGGATTCAGATTTCCAGTCCTGGAATTTACAATTAGTACTGTGAACTGTGGGTGACTACTTCCCATGTTCCAGGCCAGAGTGTGACTGGCATTTATAAGCCAGCTAGTCAGCTGACTGGGTATAGTCTGCTATACAGGAGAAGGAGTTTGGCCTGAGAGACAACACACTAGGAAAATTTTGGTATTGTGACCCCGTTTAAAAGTTTAATTGCTAACAAAGCATTTAAAGGAACATATAGTATTATTTTAGGTGGGGAATTTCCGAAATACGGGTTGTTCACTCGCCGAATTTTTCCCCACAAAAAAAAACTTGTTCCCCAATTACTTCGGGGGAAACAGTTAAAAAAAAGCTTTTTCCGGCTCAAAAGAGTGCAGGGGGTGTAGCAAAGGCCATGTTAAATATGCAGAGGGGGCTTGGCTTGGTCTTCATACAATGTTGTTTTTAGTAGCGCGAATGACTCCCCCGCTCTTAGAAACGCTTCACTCTAAAATTCCTGGGCACTTTAAGAGGGCAAAACTGACCAAAAAAAATGAAAGGGGGTGTAGCTTTATAAAGTCAGCAGCGAAGCTGGGGAAAAAAAAAAGCTGAGGGGTAGGTGGAAATCATTGAAGAGTGTGGAGGTGATGGCGGCAGCCAAGCAGCATGAGGAGGAGTGGCACAATGACATTTGGGGTGGGAAAAAAAAGGGTAGGCCACAGGTGGCCCATGACAGTGTTAGGTCATGGCAGCAGCAAGCGCAGCTGAGGTAGACAGTGGCACAAAGACTTTTGGAAAGGGGGCAAAAACTGGAGTAGGCCACAGAGTGGCAAAAAATGACAGAGAGTGGGGGTGACGGCGGCAGGAGCAAAAAAGCATGGGGTCAGGAGGGGCACAATGCACAGTGGGAAAGTCATGGCACCGCAACAACGCAGCATGAGGTCAGAAGTGGCACAATGAAGGTGTGGAGGTGGGGGGCAATACCAGTCCCTGGTAAAAATGGTTGGTGGAGATGGAGAAACTGTCAGCAGATGTTGGATAGGGGGTGGCGGCATAGAAATAGTGGTGAGGAGGTGTTTGAACCCAGACTATTTTTCCCGTTTGGGTGGGCGTCTTTGGTGATGTAGTCTGACACCCATGGGATTGGTGTGGGAAATTGGCCGTCCATGCCTGATTCATCTTTACAAAGGTCGTCGTTCCCATTTCCCCCTGGGGAAAAAAGGGTTTTTCCTTGGGGTTTCGATGGGGCCCCACCGCACTGAACACCCGCTTGATGCCACACTATGGCGGGCAGGACGTTCTCCACTGCAAATCGGCAAGTTGCGGCCACACATCCAGTTTGGTGCCCAGTGTCCAGGGATCTTCTAATGGGGTGGCAGAGTGCTTTTCCCGTAGGCCCCCCAACCCGTTGGTTAGGGTCTGTCAGGTCCTGCTGCTTTCTGCTGCTGGCGACTGCCCCCTCCTAGGCGGGGAAAGGGAAATTTCTCATCAGTGCTCCAGACTTAGGTTGCTGCGATGGAGCTGGGGACTGCTCCTACCCCCCCCCCCTTCCCCCAGCAGCCGAGGCAGTAGTACGTGGAGCGCTGAAGAACCCCCCCCGGGCAACTGTCAGAGGAGGGACGATGCCCCACATAGGCATTTGGCCCCCTGATAGGAGGGTTTCCCTATAGTATTTGAGTTTGCCTCCCCCTCAAAATTGGGAAAAAGGCTCCATTTTTGGACCGGGTAGCGAGGGTCCAATAGGGTGGGAGCCAGGAGTCATCCCTCTGCGGTGCGACTATTGGCTTCACTAGCCAGGCAAAAACAGATGCTGGGGGGATCTCACAAATGATCCGAGGGGTCCCTGCCCCCATCTCCCCTGTATCGCCAGGTGCTTGCGGGTCATTGGCCCCGTCTTCCCATCTCCATCCCCCTCCTCCATGTCCTGTCCTCCTCTTTGTCACCCGGGGAGAAAATCCACTATTTACAGACAATGCTTCTGCTCCAATGTCCTCCTTTCTTCCATTTCAGTCCCCACCGGACTCATGGGCGGAGATGTAGTCGCCAGTCTCCAGTCCCTTGCCCAGCAGATTTTTTTTAGCATTGTTCAGGCATGAAGCAGTGGAAAGCGTTATTTATCCGTAGTCCTGGCGACTGCAAATAACGTGGCCTTTCGAATGGCCTCAACAAACGGCAGGGTCACGATGGCTGCCCCTGGCTGACATAAAGTTCACAGGGGGTATCCTGTCCACCTGGTCATCAAAAAATCTTAATGGCCTTTCCTTTTTTTACAGCGGTCCAAAAATGTGCGCTGGGAAATTCCCCGGGGGGAAAAAGCTTCAGGTGTGTTGGGGGAGGCCGTTCTGCCCTGAAATCGGGGGGTGTTCCCGGCTTTGTAGGAATGGATGAGTGCATCACAGTTTTTCCCGGCCATTTTAAATCTTTGAAGATCGGGGGGAAAAACTTTCCGGAACCTTTTCACAAACCCGATTGAAACAACGTGCGCATGCGGGCCATGGACCATCCCCCTCAGTGCAGGAGCACCATGTTTTTCCCATTTTCCGTCCAAAACTTCCGATTTGCAGTTGGCGCGGAAAAAAACCACACATCGATTTCTTGCTGCATGACGCGGAGCAAAATTTCCCCCCCTTTGTGACTTGTTCACGAGGCAAACCAGGTGTAAAAATGCGTGAACGTGTGCCCTAACTGTGGTAGATGGAGCAGTATTTGGAGGTGAGATGGTGGGGGGGTGGAGGAGGGGGGCGGACATTGGCCAGGAGCCGCGTTTTACAAGTGGAGGAGAAAGCGGTTTCCTTTTCCAAGTTGTTGGTGTGCCTGGGCAGGAAAGACATTCCCCCGTGGGCCGTAAAGGAATGTAGGGCCCTCCGTTTTGTTACAGCTCCAGGTTCGTGCGCCATGACCCTTTGGAAAAAAACCCATAAACTCAAGGACTGGCCCCTCTGTTTACATATTTATGAAGTGTGGGGGTTTCCTTTTTGGAAAAAAAATTAGGCTTGGAACTCTCCATCCGGCTCACACAAGCCCCTTAGTTCTCTGAAAGGTGCAGAGTCCCCCATTTGGAAAGGGAGGGACTGCAACCCAAAACTTGGAGGGCACAGTAAGCTGCTGCCCTTTGGATGGTTGGACGCATATGTTGTCTCTTTGCTTTTTCCCCCGTGAACGCTGCTGGGCCCATGGTAGCAGGACAGGAGCATCTGGACGGGAGATGATGCAAAAAGAAACGCTCCCTTATCAGAGGTGGTGGAGCCTTGATGGCTGCAAGGATGCGTGCTACCCGGGGGTGTGTGTGTTGTGCGGCGGCAGGTGGACCACCAATCTGAGCCATGTTTTCCCAGGCCCCCGGATGGTGCGTGCATTGTTGAGAGGGGGGTGGGACCAAAAGTTGCTCCCTGGCCACGCTTCACTTTTGCCCCCCAGATTTTTAAAATACCCTTTTTGGCTCCTCCGGTTTTTCAGCAAAGAACTGCCACTGCCGAGATAGGTTTTACCCCCAACGCTCCGCACTGAGTGACTACTGCCGCCGCTGCCTCGCTGGCCCCTTGCCGCTACTTTCTTGGACCTGCGAAGCGGGGGTTTTTTTCCCCGTGGCCCCTTGGCTCCCGACCCCACCTGCTGCTATCTGCTGACGCACGGCCACACACCCCCCCCTTTCTGGTGCGCCGCTGCCTGACGGCAAGGGTGACGCCCTCTTCTCTGACGATGAGAAGCCCCGCCGACCGGTCCCCGGTGCGGCGGCTACATCGTATTTTTTGGTTTCATCGTACGCTGTCCTTCATGGGTTTTGGGATGCAAAAGGGTGACCCCCCCACACATGACCTCCCATGCCACTCTCAACATCTTTCTTTGACGCCCCTTTCAAGAAGCAGGGGATATTGGCCCCATTTCTTTTGCTGCCAATAGCTGCTGATTTCCCCCCTCAAATTGTTCTCCTCGCTATATAGTGGCGCTGAGCCCAAAACCCATAGTAGATCTTGGTAAGGGAAAGGATGGGGGCAGAGGCGGGTGGAGGACGGTGAGGGCCGGGCCGGGCCATGCTCCGGGGGCCCTGCCAACTAAAAGGGGGGTGTCTGACCTTCCCACCGACTTTGGCTAGGTTGTAGATGTCATTGGGGGGAAGTGGATGACCTGTTCAAACCCAAACAAGAACCATTGGGTTGCTAGTCAGTAAACCCGGCCCCTAGATGACAGGGCAGTTGTGGGCCCCACCGATGACCTGCTGCGACTCCCCCTTTCTGTGCTGTGACCCGGGCCCGGAATGTTTGTGCCCCTGCCCCCGCGGTGAAGAGCCTGCCACCTCCTGCTGACATACTGCTTGTTCTAAAATGTACAGACATGTTTTTATGAAGTATTGTATATGATAAATACAACCCTGTTTTGACTCCAAATGAACCCAGTAAAAGCTTTGGGAACCATGGATTAAAAATTCGTCCCCAAATGGGCAGGAAAATTGACTTGTATGTGCGTTTTAAAAACTCGTGTATTTTACGAATATAAAAGCACAAACGACTTAATTTAAACCTTGGATTTTTTATGCTACGAATTTTTTCTTGGGGGGTGAAAAAAAAGTTTTTTTACTGGTAAAATGCAGAAAAACGTTTAATTAAAACCCCGGAGTAAAATTTCGAAAAAAAATTGAGCAACCACAAACTACGAGCTTTATGGTGTTCAATGGCGTGTTTTCCCGTACACAACAAAAGAAAAAAATTTTAATTTAAACCTTTGCTTGTGAATTATGCTCAGGAAAATTTTAATTTTTGGTGGTGAAAAAGACTGCTTTTATTTTTGTCACCGCAGAGAAAAACAACGCTTAATTAACCATGGATGTAAATTGCCCCAAACAATTGAGCAACCACAAACTACGAGCTTTGTAGCGTGTTACAATGGCATGTTTTCTACGCTACACAACAATAGAAAAAATTGTAATTAACCTTCGCTTGTGAATTTGGCTAAAAAGAAAATTGTATTTTTTGGGCGGTGAAAAAGGCGGTTTTTGGAGTCACCACAGAGAAAAACAACGTTTTAATTAACCCCTGGATGTAAATTGCGAAAAAGAATGAGCAGCCAAAAATGAAGGGGTATTTTGTTTTGTAAAAACGCTGTTTCTTTAAATGAAAACAACGGAACTGACTTAGATCCCCCTTGAATATTCAATGTGCTGTGAGCAGATAGCATTAAAATGTATATGCAGCTGCAGTGGACGCACACTGGACTTCAGATCCAATACCCGAAAACATCAGAAATAGAACATTAAGAGAAGCAGTCTCTAAGACAAGCTGAGACACCCCACAAAAATCGCTGTATATAAATCAGTTCTTCAGTAAGAGCTATCACAATCAGCCGCAGCAAGCACCTTCCCTGATAGTACAGTTGAGAGGAGGTGAGCTCCCTGCGTCGCGGCCGGACTTATATAGTGCGGTGACGTCACAGAATCCCGCGGTCTCTGATGGCTTCATCTATGCACATGTCATGCAGGCTTTGCCCTTCTTCCTCCCAGGTTTCTTTGCCCCATGTAATCGCTATGTGATCACAGCCATTTTATCAATCAAAAGCACACTTCGTTCACCCGAAGTACCCAAACTGCGGACTTTGTTCAGAACCGAAGTTTTCCTGAAATCTAAATCGAATTCCAATTAGTTAGTATCAAATTCGCCACTCTAATATATTGGGTTGTGTATATATTTATTGTGAGACAGTGACAGGGGATTATTGGTCGGCAGATATAGGTCCCCAAGTGTCATCTCCTATGCTGCCTTAGGCGGTAGCTGGGCCGTTGCGGTTTGTCTCCGTAGAAGCCTGGGCTCGGTGAAGGATGGCCGACTGCATAGGTGTCAGTAAACGCACTATGTTGCTGGACACATTCTTTTGTGTAGCACGGTTCCAGTACGGCTTAGTCCGGTCGGCCTTTCTGGAGTGGTCAAAGAGCCGGGTGGGTGTGCCACTACCCACGCCCCATGTGAGGCGGGTCTCTGGCCTATAATGCCTGATACTTACCAGGCCTGTGTGGTGAGTGGTGTACTATGAGGAAAAAACCTTGCTGTGATGTGATCAGACGCTGTCTGCTTTTCGTCTAGTAAGGTGTAAATGCTATGTGTACGCTGGCTGCTAGAAGAGCTAAGGCATTTATTTCTGTTTAGCCCTGAAGTTAAGGCGTGTTTTTGTTTTGTTTTGTTAAGTTCTGCTGAATAAAACCCTGGCGGCACCTGGAACTTGAACTTAATCTCGTGTCACTGTCTCTGTATGTGGAGCCCTGTTTTGCCTACCTGACGCTAAAAACCTCCACATATGGTCTGCGATGTGGGCAGTCAGACATTAAAGAGACATACACGTGTTTTGCTGCAACTGTTGATAGGGCTACGACTCGTGGAAACTGGCTAATTAAGGCTGAAGTCCTAATGTCCGGGATATAAGCTGCCATACACAGCCCACAGACGTGGCCAAGATGGACGAACTTGTAATCACTACTCATCCAGGCCAACAGCAGTCTCCAGCTGAGACAGCCAATAAGCAGAAAGTGCATGAAGTGGCTATGCGGGCCCTGGCGGATAACCAACGTCACTGCTATTAGATGCCCAATCGACTCGCCTTGCAAGAACCCCCAGCAGCACATCAACCGCCAGCTGCAGGCAGCAGGTAAAAAGACGTGGCGCACAAGCGTGCAGAGGACGCCAAGTTACGCTTTCCACCACCCGGGCGCCCGTACAGACGTCTCTACAAGAAGATGATGCTCATGGACGATTTCGAGGGCATACCTCTGCGCTCTTTGAAAGGGTGGGAGGAGCGAGAGCACCTACCTGTGGCACACTGGGCGGTGGTAGTGGCGCCTTTTTGACTGGGATCCCAAAAGGATATTATTGGACCTCAGCGAGCAGGTTGCCCGGGGACTATGCCAAGTTGAAGGGTGTGATTTTGGCTCACTTAGCGGTGAACGTCCATGTGCGGGCACGCCAGGGTGCTTATACGGGGACCTCTCTGGCCTTCCCGCTCGCTCACAAATGTTTGACATGAGTACATCTGGTAAAAAAGGTTGGATACAACAGGAGGAATCTACGCATGCGCAGCTGGTCGAGAAGGTGGTCCTGGATAAGTTTTTCCACTCGTTGCCCCGGAGAATCCAGCGCTGGGTAGGACAAGGGGACCCCAAAGATGCTGAGCACATCGTTAACCTCGTCGAGGAGATCAAGGCCATCAGGAACTTAATGGCAAGCCTTACCTCATGGACGCTGTCAACCCCGGTAACGAAGTGCGGCCAGAGTTGACTGGATAAGTACTGTTCCTTATCAAGGGGGGAAAGTGTTGTCACAAAGGGAAGGTGGTCCAGAGGGGGTTCTGGTGGTGAGGTAGGAATCCCAAATGGGACAGTCAGGCACAGTGAGTCTTTTCAGGCGACCAGGCCCGGGTCATATGTGGCGGGTGTCATTGGACTTGCCATATGGCCGCAAACTGTCCCTCACTGTAGGAGGGATGGAAAATTGACTCGCTAGGCGGAGTCGTTGATTTGCACGGCCCGTAGCTCGCAGAGACTGTGCCGAAACTGATCAGCAGTGTGTCCACATCAAGGTGAAGACTATACGGTAACTGCTCTGCGGACTCGGGGTGTTTGGTCACACCTAGGGCACGCCAGCCTGGTTGACCCTACCCTCATTTCATGGGACAGGTTATTGGGGGTCCTGTGTTTACATGGGGACATCAAAGAGTACCCTAACGCCCTAGTAAAACTGGAGACTTCGGGTGGGTTGCCTCTATGTGGTGGGCGTGGTGAGGAGACTTATGAACACGTGATTCTTGAGGAGAGTTCACCCTATTTTGGGACTTGTGGCGTAAAAATATGTCAATGTTTGCATGTAGTCGATAATTTTTTGATCATTGTCTGTTCACCCTGAACGTTTGTCCCCGAGGCTACAGTTCAGGCAGTAGGCGTGACACAGGAAGTGTAGTTAACTTTCCCCTAGCGGTACTTGCAGGGTGAGAACGAGGACAGGCAGAGGTGGCAGGTATGCTGACCTGAGGTTTCTCCTGATAATTTCGGGACAGCTCAGCTCCGGGACCCCTCCTTGGTGAAAGGCCAGGGAAAATTGTGAAGGTTGCTGAATGGGGAACCTAAGTATCAGGGGCTTGACAAGTGGTTCCACAAATGGCAGTCAATCATGAGATGCTTATCTAGGTTGACAGTGTCAGGGGGGAGGTTGTTGAACAGCTGGTGGTGGCCCAGCCATACAGATGGAGGGTCTTGGATCTTGCACATATGCATGTGCTCGGAGGTCATCTGGGCAGCGTAAAGACCTCAGAGTGTATTCTCAATGGTTTTTCTGGCACAGGGGTCCATGGGGATGTAAAACGGTACTGCGTTTCCTGCCCTGAGTGTCAACTTTCAGTTCTATGCCCATTACAGGGTCCCTTGGTGCCACTACCTATATATCGGACGTAACTTTGAGTGGTTCGCTATGGATCTAGTAGGCCAACTAGTAAAGTCTGCCCGGGGCATCAATATATATTTGGTTTGGTCGTTGACTATGCCACCCGTTACCCTGAGGCTGTTCTTTACGGATACCTCTCCAAGGTTATTGCGAATGAGCTGGTTTATTTGTTCTCCGTACCGGCATACCAAGGAGATCCTTACAGGACCAAAGGGTAACCCCTTTATGTTCAAGGTCACTAGGGGAGTTTTGCAAACTGCTGAACATTAAGCATTGGTAATCCTGTGTACCCACCACCAAAACAGGACGGGTCTTGTGGAGAGATTCAACAAGACGTTAAAAGTTGTTAAAGAGGGTGGTTAGTAAGGGCTTATGGAATGATTGGGTCGGTACTTTTGCCCTATTTATTGTTCTCAGGTCGGGAAGTTCCACAATCGTCATGGTTTCTCTCCCTTTGAGCTTCGTAGTGTGATTGAATACATATCAAATGCATAGATTCGGATCGCTGCCGTCATGCCAATAGTCAGGGACATACAGAAGGGCTCGGGGAGGCTTAATGCCGTGTATACAATAAGTTCGGACAAGGTGCGGAGCTTAACCCAGGTGATCGGGTGTTATATTAGTCCCTACTGTAGAGAGCGGTTTCTCAGCACATATGGCCAAGGGCCAATAAAAGTGATTGATAAGGTTGGTGAGTCGTGAATTATAAGGTATAGACCCCAAAAAAAAAAAAAAAAAAAAAACAAAAAACCCCGGTAAGCGGAAGCCAGAACATTGTTACCACGTTCAACCTGATTTTTAAACGTGGAAATGAAAGAGAGAACCCTGACTGCTGTATGAGAGCCCCTTGTAGTGCCCCTCCAGAGGTGTATGTGTCAGACTCTATGTGATTAATCTCATAAACAAGAATAAACCAGGGAGTTCATACATAAGATAATGGGATGTATTTTCAGAGTACCAGGGCGTTACCAGATGTTATAAAACATGATATCGTAACAGAACCGGGGTAAAGAGTCCAGTTAAAAACTTTCGGGTACCTGATGACGTAAACGTGCCATATCTGAGGAGGTCAGGAATATGTTAGACCTCAGGGTAATTGAGGAGTCCCTAGTGAATGGTCAAGCCCATCGTGTGATACCAAAACCGGATGCTCATTACGATTCTGTAATGACTTCCGGAAAATATATGTGGTTATTCAAAGCTTGTCGCGTTACCCCATGCCAAAGGGTGGATGAAGTAATTGAGAGACTTGGCCATGCCAGGTAATTCTCCACCCTAGATCTAAAATAAAGGCTACTGGCAGGTTCCCCTCAAGAAAGGGCCAGAAGAAGACGCTTTTTCTACACCAGAGGACTGTTACCAGTAAGTCTGTTTGCGTTTCGGGTTGCATTGGGGTTCCATGCAACTTTCAAAGATAATGGATGTCATCTATAAACCCCATCGTCAGTATGCTTCGGGCTTACTTGGGATGATTCATCTTTAATCTTTCAGTGAAGATTGGGATAGCCACCTACAAAGGTACAGGCAGTACTGGGTTCATTAGAGAAGCGGGACTCACCGCCAAACCCAAAAAAATATGCGCCCTAGGCTTGCGGAAGCCCGATATCTGGGCTACATATAGGCAGGGGTGTCACTAAATCCTCAAGTTAATAAATTGAAGCAATTCTGACTGGCCGCAACCCAAACAAAAAGGCAGGTGAGGGAGCTTTTTAAGGTAATTGTGGGGTCAATTATCGGGCGCTTTATCAAATTTTGCCAGATAGCAACGCCACTAACAGATTTGACTAAGCATTGCAAGTTTGTTTTGGTCAAATGGACCTCAGAGCAGAAAAGCTTCCAAGAGTTGTAACAGGCCCTCTGCAGACTTCCGGTGTTGATTACACCGAATTTTAAGAGGGACTTTATTGTACAGACGGATGCGTCTGATGTTGGACTGGGAGCAGTTCTTTCCCAAGAAGTAGGGGAGAGGAGCATCCCATCATATATTTGAGCAGGAAGCTCACACCAGCAGAAAAAAATTATAGCATAGGTGAGCGGTAGTGTTTGGCATCAAGTGGGCCCTGAGGAAGCTTGAGGTAGTATCTTATGGGTCGGCCGCTTCAAGTTAATTACCGATCATTCTCCGCTAATCGTGGGATGTCTCAGGCAAAGGTGAGATATGCGAGGGTCAAAGGTGGTTCCTTAAACCTGCCAAAATTTTAAGTTTACGTGGATAACAGAGCGGGGTAAACTCAGGGCAATGCTGATGCTCTGTCATGAACGCATGTATGGTGGCATGTTTGTCCCGACCCCCAGGTTCGAAAGAGGGGGAGGGTATGTGAGACAGTGACAGGGGGAATAGTGGACTGGCAGATTTTTTCCCCTAAGAGTCCTCTCTATGCTGCCTTAGACGGTATTGGGCAGATGCGTGTCACGAGAATGCCTGGGCTCGGTGAAGGAAGGCCGGACAGCAAAGGTTGTCAGGAAACAACTCTGTTGCTCTGACACTTTCTTTTGTGTAAGCGGTTTCCAGTCCGTTAGTCCGGCTTCGGCCTTTTGGAGTGGTCAAAGAGGGGGTGGGTGGCACTCCCACACCCCAGGTGAGGCGGGGCTCAGGCTATATAGCTGAAACCTAAATGCGCAAGGTGTGGAGTGCTCTTGTCATCTCTGAGGAAAAACCTTGCTGTGAGTTAACCAGACGCGTCTGTTTATTTATGTTTCGCCTGATAGTTAAGGCTTGTTTTTGTTTTTTTGTTTTGTCAATTCTGATGAATAAACCAGGCAGCGCCTGGAACTTGAACTCTATCTCGTGTCACTGTCTATGTCTGTGGAAAGACCTGTTTGCCTACCTGACGCTAATACCTTCCACAATATAGATATAATATATATTTTTTATATATATATATTATATATATTTATATATTATATATATATATATATATTATATAAATATATATGTGTCATTGAAAAACAGACAGTTACATACACCTTATATGTAGACAACATTTGCGTGTTTTTCTCACTATTGACTTGATATCAGATTATGCCTTACTGTTTTGGTCAATTTGTATTGCCAAAATTCTTTGTATTTGCCAAATGCCATGAATAATGATGAGAGTATCTTTTAAGGCATTTTATTTACTCTGCAAAGTTCTAAAGTTTGCATACACTAGGATTACTATGCCTATGAAAAAAATTGGAGCAATACAAAAATATGGAGGCAGCACTACACCCACAGCAATCACTCCTTGTGTCAAAAAGTGGGGCTAATGAACATGTCCAAAATTGTGGAACAACTCATATCCACGTGGTGTGTTAAGTCACAACTCACACCATATAGACCAAATTAAAAAAAATACTCCACGGGCGTCAGCATCTTTCATCAAGATGGGTTTGTATAAAATGTATTCACTTTATGTGAGTAAACATACAGCGCAACATTTCAGCCCATGAACAGTGGCCTTGCTCAAGCGGTATATAAACTCGGCGCTTCTTCTCGGACTTCCGTGGCTGCGACTCCACTCTCCCACGCTAGGACGGGAAGTCGGGTAAACTCCTCGCGGGGGCCCCAAACTGCCTGACCCGTTTTTTCTGGGGGGCACCTCGCCCGGTGTTCCCGTCTCTCGCCGGCCCCCCCGCGAACCGGGGGGCCCGGGCCCTGCCGCCAAAATTCCCAGGGGTTCCCCGTTGTTTTTTTCGGAAAAAAAAAGAAGCGGAGATCCTTCCTCCCCTTCGCCCTTAGGGCTGTCCGATCGAGTTTACTGCCTTTTTGCCACCCCCCCCCGGGGCCGGGGTCTTTTTCCCTTGCCCTTTCCCCGGGAACTAAAGCTATGTCCGAATATATGGGGAAAAACCCTCCAAAAGGGGGTTTCATACGGGGGACCCTTTCCTTTTCCCCCCGGGGGCGGGATTTTTCCCTTCGTGGGAAAAGGACGGCCCCCTGCGCCCTGCATTGATTATGGGGGTTCTTAATAAGATCCCGGGGGGAAAAATTCGGTACCCTCTGCCTTTTTTTCCTGAGCTCGGGGGATGGGCCTACTTTGGTCGAATTTCTTCCCCAAATTTGGGGATTTAAGGGGGCCTATAATTCCCCGCTCCGGGGGGGCGTTGGTGGAAGCGGCCCTTTTAAAACACCAGAAAAGGGAAACTTCAAATCCCTTGGTCATCCCATTGGGCCCTTTGAAATTTGCCCCAAAGGCCGGGTCTTCCGGGAAATTTCGTGAAGGGACTTTCAGGGTCTCTTGTATAGTGTGTCTTTAGTGTTCCTGGACGAATTTTGGGTTTATACTCTTCGGACTTGGAGACCCTTGTTCTGTCCGCCAGGTTTGGGGGGCCTCGGGGCCAAACCGCCTATACCCCAAAGTTGGGAAAGTGCATTTTTCATCAGCCCACCCCGCCTTTTTTGGGTTTTATTACTCGGCCCAAGGGTTCCCTGAGGGGCCCCAGCCAAGCTGTCCGCTGTCCTGCAATGGCCTGCCCTTTTGGGCCCTTTTCGGGCTATACAAGTTTCCCTGGGATTTTTAAATTTATTCCCGGCAATTCATCCCCCTTCCCCAACCCCGGGTAGAAAACCCTTGTGGCGCTCCGAGAAAGAAGGGGCTAACCGGAAGCTGGCCACCCGAAGCCGAGGAGGAATTTCGGTTTAAAAGTCTGCCTTCGCCTCCGCTTCCACCCTTTGTCACGGCCAAAAAACCCCCATAACCCGGGTTTGCACTTAAAGGGTGGGGGCCTCGTCGGTGGGGGGTCGGGCGGTTCTCACGAAAAGGGGGGGCCAAGGGGGAAAAGGGGGCCCACCTGCGGCTTTTTTTCCCAAAAAACTTTCCCTCCCCGGGGGGAAAGGAAATATACGTTTCGGAGGGGGGGGGGTTTTTTGCCATCAAGCTACCCCTGGGGAATGGCGTTTTTTCTTCTGGGGGTTTGCTCGGCTTTCCCCATCAGTTTCTTTTTTGACCAAAAAAAATCTCCATTTCCCTCCAGAGGGGCCCGCGACTAAATCCACCCCAAAAGCTAGATGGCCCCCTTTTTTTTTCCCGATTCGTTTTTCCTAACCCCACTTTTTCCGGCGGAGAAGAATGTAAAGGGCGGATGCGTTGTTTCGCGTTCTGATGTGGTCGGGAGGGAAAAGTTTCCCGGGGGCAATTAAAACCCCGGAGCGTCTTGTCCTTTGCCCCTGTTGACCTCCCGGGTGTCCCGCCTGGGAAGGGGAAATTGTGGGTTTCCCCACTCCCCCAGACAGGGAAATTTTTCCTGAAGTGGGGGCACTGTTTTTGGTGGTGGAACCCCGGGCCCGTTAAAAAACCCTCTCCTTAAACTAAAGGTTTTTCTGGTGGCCCGACCTTGCTAAGGCGGAAAAGGAAATTTTTTGAAAGGGCCGTTTTTCCACCTGTGCCCGGGAACAAAACACCTGTCACATGGGCCCGTCGGGCTCCTGCTTCCCCTTTCCCCTCCCCCTAGCCCCTTTGGGCCCCATGTGGCAAGGATTTTATAAACCCCATCTTCCCCCCTCCTTTGGTAAACACCGTGATCTGGGGGGAGTTTTCAGATCGTTTTTTTAAGTGGCTAAATTTGGGCCCCTACGGGCCCGGGCCCCCGGCCCGCGCTGGCTTTAAACCCTATTTTTTTCACCCATTTTTCGGGCCCTTTGGGGTTCTCTGCGGTTTGTCTCCCGACCCCCCCCGGGGGTCCCCCTTTTTCTCCCAAAATTTTGGCGGGCCCCTGTTCCCTGCTTCAGGGTTTTGCTCGATTTTTCCTCGGCCTATCCCCCCCCAGACTAAAGGCCAAATAGAAAGGGTTAAACCCGGGCTTGGGGAAAATTTCTTGCGCCACTTTGTCTCGGCGCGGCCCGAATGACTGGGGTGACCTTTCTTTCCCCTGGGGCCCCGAATTTTCCCACTTTTTCCCCAGATTCCCAAGGCAGCCCGGGGGCCCCCCCTTTCTAATTGTGTAAGGCCTGCACCCCGCCCCCCTTCCCAATGCCCCCTTTTAGTCCCCAAGTCCCTGTGCAGATTTCATGGTCCGCGCATGAAGACTATTTGGGGGCCCTGACCCGCCAGTCTTTGCTCCGGCTTCTGCACGCATGAAAGCTCAGGGGATAAAAAGAAGGGGGTCCCCCTCCAATTTTTTTTCCTGGCGTTTAAATTTTGGGGGTCTGCCAAAATTTTGTCAGGCTTTAAAATCCCCCAAACTTTTAAACTGGGTCCCCGTACGTAGGTCCTTTGAGGTGCTTAGAGTTCCCAAAAACCGGTTTGGGGGCCCATAAACTCCGGCTCCCGCCCTCCGCGCCCTCCCGAACTCCCTTTTATGTGTTCTTCTCAAACCCCGGTTTCCCTTAAAACCCTTTTTCTCGTAAAGGGTGCTCCTCCCTTTCCCCGGGGGCCCGGATGTACTAAAGTTTTCCGCGTGAAAGAAAATTTTGGATAGTGGGTGTCCAAGGGGGGGGAAAAGGGTTCTTTCTAAACGGGGTTTGGAAAAGGGGTTTGGGGGGCCCCCGGAGAGGTCTTTGGGGGCCGGAGGGGAAAACTTTTTGGAAACCCTCAACTTGTTCTGAGATTTTCCCCCGGGCTGGGAAGAGGGGGAGGCCCTAAGGGGGGGGGGGGGTTCTGTAAAAGAGCGGCCCCCGCGGGCCGTTCCCCGGGCTGCGGGGTCCGCTCGCCCCCCCGGCCCCCCTCTCGGGGGGTGCGGGGCGGGGGTGGGGGGTTTTTGGGCCCTGGTCCGGGGGTGGCCGCGCTCGTCCCGCGGGACATTAAAAAGCCCCTTTCCCTTTACCCCGCTCTGACCCCCCGGCGCGCTGTCACGGCCGGGGGGGGCGCGCTTTCCCCTCCCCCTAAGGGGGGCGCCCCGTCTCCTCTCTCTTAAAAGGGCCGTGCGCCCGGGAATTTTTGGGGTTAACCCGGTTTACTGACCCTATTTTTGGGGTTCCCCTCCCCGGAGTCCCCGGCCCGGGTCTTTAGTGCCCCCTGGCCTTTTGAGGAAAACGTTTTTGTTCCTTTTTTTGCCTCTAACCGGTTTTACCAGGGCCCTTTTCGCTCCTGTTTCCCGACCACGAACCTTGCCGCCCGTCCGACCTATTGCCTGTCCCTGACCAAAGCCTCCCGCCCCCCGATTCTGTACCGGCTTATCCTTGGCTACCCCCGCAAACTTTTCCCGCCGTGGAAACGACCCGGTAGTTTCCGCCCCCAGGGAAGTCCTTTCCCCCTTTCGGCGGGGGTCTGGTGGAAAAAACCCGGGGGCTACTAGATTCCGTTCCCTGGCCCTGGGCTTCCACCATCGCTTGCGGTGGCCCCGGGAAACCAAAAACCACTGCCGTTACAATACAATTATGTCCAAAGGCGAAAATGGATCCAGCAGTAAAAGCCTTATTCCTTTATTGTGTAAACATGACAAATAACCAGAGACAGGTCTGTGTTATATTCCACAAAGGAACAGCCTCGGGGTAACGGGTGGCATAATCTAACCCCACCAATATATACTGATGGCCCCTAGCAGACTTTACTATTGAGCCAACTAGATCCATCACAGTTCTCTCAAAGGGTACCTCTATGATGGGTAACGAAACCAATGGACTCTGGAAATGGGGCCTTGAAGCTACTTATATAAGTGTACACCCGTGGCCAGAAAAACCTCTGGAGAATTCGCTCTTGGGTCTTTTCACTCCCTAAGGGACCGCTTAACACATGCTTGTGGGAAAGGTCTAACACCATTCTCAGATAGGACTGTGGTACCACCAGCTGTTCCACAACCTCTCGCTAGATTTTGTCAATTTGATACAGCAACTCTTGGTTGATTGCTATGTGTCATGGGTATTGAGGCTTCCCATTCCTGACCTGGCTTTTATCAAGATGGGATCTCGGACCTGGGCAGTCCAAAAATTATCCTGTGAGATTTCTCAGTCAGGCATAGCAGCCACTGCCTCCTGTTCCTCCATCTTACCAGCCAGAACTGCTAAGAGAAAATTATTGTAATTCTCTGTGGTCACCCCTATTGCCAGAACCATGACATCAGGGTCAAAAAGTTCTGGGTACACATGGTATACATTAACATCACTATTAACATTTACTGTAGATGTTATATGCTTCCACCACAAGTCACAAAATAAGGGGCAATCTCTCCCCAGGAGCACAGTGTGCATGAAGGACCTAACCACACCCACCTCATGAGATGCAAGTCCACATGGAGTCTCTAGTTTTACAAAGGTGGTTCGGTACTCCTTGGTGTCCCCGTGAATGCACAGGAACCCTATTTAACGTCTGGTGAGTGACGTAGAGTTACTCAGACTAGCATGCACCAGAATGACCAAGCTCCCTGAATCCAGTAGAGCCATTACCGGATAGTCATTAACCTTTAGGTGACATAGTTGATCAGTCTCTGACACAATCTCTGCCGAGCACACCGACTGTGCAAAACAATGACCTCCACCTAGCTGAGTCACACTCCATCGGCTCTACTGTAAGGGGATAGTTGGCAGTAACATGCCCAGGTCCATGACACTGCCAACACACTATGCAACCCCGCTCTGCTTGAGATTTTGCCCTGGACTGTACTGTCCATTTGGGACCTTTCCTCTCCTCCTCATCATCCTCCTCTGAGCCATCTCCTTTTGGGACACTTTTCAATTCCCTCTGATATGGCAACATCTTACCAGACATTCCGGCCGACTTGCTGTTCCCAGGGTTGGAGCATTCAGGAAGCACAACTTGAATTAAGTCCTCGTGACGAGATTAACGAGGTATTCAGCATGTTTGAGGTTGCCTTATCCAACCCAGCACTAGATCTCCAGGGGAAAAGAGGGGATAAATTTGTCCAGTACCACCTTTTCTACCATCTGAGCAGTTGTAGACTGCTCCAGCAGTAGCCACTTTTTCTCCAGGTCATACATTTGGAGGAGAGCTGGCAGGTGGTCAGAAAATGTCCAATTATACACAGGACAGGCTCGAACGTTGATGTTCACCACAAGCGAGCCAGGATCTTGCCCTATAATTTTGCATAGTCTTTGACATCCTGGGTTGCTGGGTTGCTGTCATCAGCTGGAGGCTAGAGTTCGCCTGGATTAGCTGCTTCAGTAGTACTTCCATGTTAGTAGTCTCTGAATGCTGCGCAGCAGCAGCTTTTACCCACATAGGTTTGCAGCAAATGTCCTTTAAACATGTGTATGCCTCTTTAAGCCTGCTGCCCACATCCAAAGCACCATATGTGGGGGCGTCAGCAGCTGGTATGCACCCAGGGCTTCCACAGACTGAGACAGTGACACAAAAGAAAGTCCAAGACCCAGGAGTTGCCTGAGTTTATTTTAGCAAAATAGTATCAAATACAATCTTTAACTTCAGGCTAACATAAAATAAACACATGCTTGGCTGAACACTTACTAGACACAGGATGATCCCTGACTCGACTTAATACAGCCACTGCTCCGTGCTCACATTGGGTCTTTTATCTAAGATGCAACGTTTACAACAGACCCATACAGAGGCCTACAGACCCAGTCCATGCTTCTAACCACACCCAAAAATGTGACACCACACAAAGACATGCATGTAACCACGCCCAAACTCATATATGCCAACTTTTTAGACAGCCAAAAAGGGACACGTTTTCAGGATTGCATTGTATCCAGTGATAAAATATTAACTAAGTTGTTATGTAATATACAGCTAGGAAGCAATCCCAAATGAAAAAGAGGGACATTTATAGAGCTAAGAGGGACAGAGGGACAAGGGTTAAAAATAGGGACTGTCCCTACAAAATACAGACACTTGGGAGGTATGAATGTGTCAGTAACTTAGTACCACTGACAAACTGTTGGCCTCCTTTGTAGTGTACAAGACTTTAACCCCCTTGCACCTGTTAACCTTTTTGGGTATATTGAGGAGATGAACTTTTGCTGAGCTGGAGTACTTGCACTAGAATGCAATTTTGCACAATATGGGCGGTATGTATGAATGTGACTGCGCCAGATATCTGGCGTCTTTTCAGCTCAATATCAGGCACAGCCCCGTTCACTACATTTCTTAATGGCCCACACGCCATTATCAGGCGCATTACATAGCGGGGCGCACTAGCACTAGATTTATAGCTTTGCTACGGCATTTTTAGGCGCATTACTGCTGGAATAGGTATACCACTCTCAAGGTGGTATACCTGAGCCAAGAATATCATCCTAGCGCTAGAATGTGCATGATTTATGACCCACTGTAGAGCAGGTTCATAAATCAGACGCATTCTAGACTATTATTATGCGCATGGAATTTGGCGTTTACATGTTTACAAGCGGCATTCTAGTGTAATACAGGAATAAGCGGGTGGCAATTGATTAACATCAAAAGTCTTTTTAGAAAAATTATCAACAGCACTCCAAGATTTTTTTTTATGCTCTTTTTTTTAAATTATATTCGTATATACAGTGTCCAGGCTACGTTTTTTGAAACTTAGTTTCCGTGACACAACAATTATTGACATTTCGGATGTGATGACCTTATTCATATATGTCACTGTGAAGAAAATAATAAGGTTTAAAGAAACACCAGCACTACTGGTCCCAGGATTATTGTGACACTTGCAGGACCCCACCTACCAAATAATCCACTTCCAATTCAATATATGCTGCAATCACTTTAAATTAAATTCATCTTTTTCTCAAAATCTCTTTAATACCACATACTTTAAGTGCTTTAAATCCAATAAGCAGGTAAGTAGCAAGCTTTTCATATACATAAATATTTTAATAAGGAACCTGGGATCCAATGCTCAGTCACTGAGTCCTCAGAATTTGGCATGCTCGCCTGAAAGTCCTGTAAACTGAAACATCATCAAGGCTAAGCAACCTTTCAGCTGGCTGTAGCTTCCATAATAAGGTACCATAAATATAAAAACAATCTCATATTTTCATATAAAAATAATTTCATACAATCACATAGAGAGAATCCCATGTTCTTTTGCATAATCATTTTAATAAAAATTCCATATATAATAATAGTAAAATTACAAACAATATCACAAATGTCAAAAAAAAATCAAAAAACGATATCAAACAATATATGCAAAAAATGGTTAAGATAAGACAAAAACACCAGTTACACAATAAACAATCTGCAATGCATAGTTCATAATGTACATCATATAGACTTTATACAAATAGGAAATTACATAGCCATCCCGCATGAAAGGAGTACACTGCTTTTCACTCTTAGGATAGGACACTATAGGACACTAGGCTGTTTAATGTATCCACTCTCATATGTCCATAGGAGCTGTGTCCAAACCAATATTATGTATGTAGTCACCTACTATCTCCCTAGTTGCCCCTACACAGAAACTTCCATATAGAGAACCAGTAAAAGACATAGTTATTAGAGAAAAGAGAGAATAGAGAGAGAAAGAAACTTAAATATGGATGGTATATGGCCAATAGAACACTGAATAAACCAATAGAAATGTTTCCTTTTTTTTGTCCATTTATTTTCTTTATTCAGTGTTCTACTGGTCATATAACATCCATCCGCCTGTGGCAGTTCTACCTACGAGGGCAGATGGAAGACGCCACAGGTGGACACCTGAGAGTTACGACTCGATTGAAGGTGAGGTTGGGGGCGAGCATGCACAATCTGGTGATTAATATTTGATCTAAGATTTTATCACCCATAGAACTACGAGTGCTACAGAAAGGATTATCCTTTCGCCCGACCCCAGACTGGACACCTATAAGTTCAAACAGGAGATACATCGATTCTTCAGGTCGATGTGTCTGAAAGCCCATTTTTCTCAGGTTTTCCCTAATGTGACACCATCACAATCATCTAACTATATCTGGTAAGACACTGGGTTTAGTTAGGGCTAGTCCCTTTAATCCACCTAAAACATACCAGGTGGTGGAGACATATATATCTATAGCAAATCGGGAGATAAATAGATATATTAGTGAGAATAAGGTGAAAAGAATGTATAAGAATATTTCCAATGATGAGCTATGTGCTATACGATCTTTACAGTCCAACACAGAATTGATGATTAAACTAGCTGACAAAGGTGGGACGACTGTAATAATGGACAAATTGGATTATGTGAATGAAATCCATAGACAACTGAGTGACACTTCCACCTACACACTGTTTAACAATGATCCAATTTTTAAGATAAAAAGAAGAATACAATGTCTTCTTGATGAGGGTCTTTGTAAGAATATAATTGACAGTGCCACCTATGACTTTCTGATAGCTGAATATCCAGTGAAGCCGGCCTTCTATATACTTCCAAAAATACATAAATGCCTGGATAAACCCCCGGGGAGACCCATAGTGGCCTCAACAGATTCTATTTTTTCCGCATTGACCCAATATATTGAGAAAATTCCCATTCCACTGATCAAATCCACAGCATCATACATCAGGAATATGAGTCACTTCCTTGCAATTCTAAACACGGAGGCTACATTAACAGATAACACAATGCTTGTTTCTTTTCATGTGTGTAGCCTATACATATCAATCACACACCAAAAAGGGATAAATGCTACTTAATCCCTGTTAGAGAACTCCATCTTAGAGAGAGAAGAAGTAAACTTCTGTATTAAGATGTTAACCACTGTATCGGAGGAAAATTATTTTCTTTTTGAGGACAAATTCTATGCTCAAACATGGCGACCCCATATGCCAATGCCTATATGATTCAATTTGAGGAAGAGTATGTTTACATAAATCTCTTTGTTAAACATGTCACTCTGTGGAAGAGGTATATTGATGACATTTGTTGTCTCTGGGAAGGAAGCAAAGAAACCCTCTTCATTTTTCTGGAATGGATAAATTTGATCCGTCCAGAACTCAAATTCCCTGTCGTATTCAATCTGGAACAACTGAGTTTCCTGGATACTCTAGTAATAAAAAAAAAAGGGACAATAATTTAAGAACTGACATTTTGACCAAACCTACAGATAGGAACAACTTATTACATTGCAGCATCTGTTACCCAATGAATGTTAAGAAGTCACTATCCAAATCACAATACATGCATGTTGAGAGACTTGTGTCAGACCCCACAACAAGAATTATGAGGACTAATGAAATGACCAGAAAATTCTCGAGAAGGGGTTATCCAGACAGGATTCTCCATATGTCTACTAAAGAAAGAGTTAGTGACATTACAAAACCACGTCGCCTTCCATTTGTGAATATTCACCATCCCCTGATGAAAGGAGTACATGATATCTTAAAACAACATTGGCACATTCTATCAGACTCCTATCCTAACATCGAGGAGTTTCAGAATCCACTTCTTGTCTGTGCCAAGAGACCAAGAAGTATCCGTGACACACTGGTTAGGGCTGATATAGGATCTTCTCATAATCGTCATTCATAATCGTCATTCCTGACCCCAGGAAAGGAACTTTTCTCTATTTGCATTGTTCTCATTACTCAAACGTCATCAAGGACAGTTATGTTCCACACCCCAGAACCGGACGTAAATATGTGACAGCACCTTTATAGTTTATGTGATGAAGTGCCCTTTTTGGCCTCCTATATGTATGGAAGATCACACAAAGAATTAAGGACAGAATATCAAACCATAAGTCCACAATACGATGTGAAAAGACTTGGTTACCGATTCCCCATCAATTCTCTGAGGCAAAACATAACATAGCTCAATGAAGGTTCCAGGTGATAGAACAGCTACCCCATCCCTGACTGAAGGAACACGGATCCTACAGGATCCACACACTGAATAAATTGTGCCCTCATGGTTTGAATCGAGAATGCGACTATATATGAATATGAAATGTTCTACCATACTAATTTTTCTTCTTTCTTACAGAACTGATAGCATGAGGTATGCATCAGGGTGAGATACTTTTCTTCTTTCCTAATTGATTTCCATATTTCTTTCTATTTTTTCTTTCCTTTTTTTCTCAGTTTTCCAGTAGAGATTTTCTTAGTGCCTACTATTTTACTCCAGTTTCCTTCTCTCTCTCTTTCTCTCTTTTCTCTGTTTCCTTTTTTCTTCTTTCCTGTTTTCTTCCCTCCTTTTCCTTTTTTCTTTTTCCATTTATTTTCTTTATTCAGTGTTCTATTGGTCATATACCATCCGTATTTACGGTACTTCTCATCCTTCTACTGTTCATTACATACACTTTATATATAATATCCATATATCTTCTTTCACTGTTTACATATATTGTATACATTACATCCATATGTCCATATATCCAAATATATCTTATCATTGTTTTAACACCCCTTATTTACTTATGCTTTATTTAATTTCTCTAGCATTTTTACACCTGACATGTCATGTTCATATGTCATAATTCTATTATTTTGAGTCATGTAGCTTTATGTGTATCTTTTAACTTAATGGTGCTCTATTTTTTAATCCTCAAGAAAAAAAACAGTAAACTCATGGCTTTAATCACTCACGAATTAGCCAGAATAGTTCCGTCAAAGATTTGTTTCGGTACGAATCGGATCGGGATGTAATCGCGCATTAAAAAAAAAACAGCTATTTCCACGTGCACAGGCCTGTTTTGGTGCTGTAGAACGTTGCTGCCATGATTAAAATATGCAGAGGGGAGCTTGATTTGGTCTTTCATACCAATGCTCTGTGTTTTTAGTTTTGACACGCTGTGACTGCAGCCGCTCTTAGAATCGCTCACTCTAAAATTACGGCGGTACTTACTAGGGCATAAGGGACCTCAAAAAAATGACAGAAGGAATGCAGCCCTGATACAGTGCAAGGCTGGGACACAGCTGGTTATAAAAACATGGTGAAGGATAACGTTTAACTTCCATCGTCAAAGAACACAATAGTAGGTTACTGGGGCCAGCGACAGGTTCAGACTCAAGTAAGGGGGAACGTCACAGCAGGGTGTCACTCCATGAGGCACAGAGCTTTTAATTGAGTCAAAAATATCCGAAGAACCTGTTCTGATTAAATCGCCTGATACATGTAGAGGACCCCCCGGATGAGTGGAGTGGGTGTCGGCTCCAGTAATCTTTGCCGTTGACGTCTCTGATCCATTTTGAACCTTCCTTTCATCCGTCAGTGTCACGCTTTCTATTCTGTCAAATAATCCATCAGTATTGCTAAGGGCCACTAAAAAAAAGGAGTTGAGACCAAAAATACAGAGATGAACAACAGTATATGGGAATATTTTGCATTGTCACAAGCGCAGCAACCTGCAAGCGGCATTGAGGTCTAACAGTCGGCAACAATGACCACTATTCTGGAGGTGGCCAAAATCAGGTAGCGCCACAGAAGTGGCACAGTGACAGATTGTGGAGGTCCTCGGTAGGAGCCACAGCAGCAGCCCATGAGGTCAGAAGTGGCAACAATGACATTCTGGTGGTGGCCAAAAATACAAATAGTAGGACACCTCAGAGTGGCCCATAATGAAAGATTGTGGGGGTCACAGGCGAGCAGCCACAGTCAGCAGCACTTGTGGTCAGGGACGAGTGGCACCAAATGACAAAATTTGGGAGTGGCCACTAAAACAGGAGTAGGTCTCCAACACAAGTGGCACATTGGACAGAGAGTGCGGTCGGTGACGGTCAGGGGCTCAATAGCACATGGATCGAGAGTGGCACTTTGACAAAATTGTGGACCGGTCCAACCTGCGGCAGCCACAGCAGCAGCATGAGTTCAGAGAGTGAACAATGAACAGTGTGGACGGTCATCGCGGTCAGCAGCATCAGCACGCAGCACTGAAGGTCATAGAGTGGCTAACAATGACAACTGTGTGGAGGTCCACTCGGCACCAGTCGATGAGGTTATTAGAGTGAAAACAATGGCAGAGTGCTGGATAGTGGGTGGCAATTAACAGTACCTGGTAAAGATGGTGGTAGGACAAGTAGGTGAAACTCAGACAGCATATGTGTGGCATTCAGGTGGGCCGGCACACATATTCTGAATTAGTGGCTGAGGCACGGTAGTTTGTCATCTAAGTATCATTTCTCAAAGTTTAGGAGGCGTCTTGGCCAGGGCCATTCCCTAGGGCGCGGCAGGGCGTGCGACCGCCCGGCCTGGCGCCGAGGCTCCGCTATTAACCGAGGGGGCGCCGCTGCGGCCCGCCCCGGAGGAAGCGCCCCCATGACGCTCTGCGAGGCTTCTTTTTTTAAACAAACTCGCAGAAGACAGCAGCTGCCAGTACAGGAAGATCAGGCCGGGAACGGCATCGTTCCTGTCCTGTATCCTCCTCTACTAGATATCAGCGTCCGCAGGGCTCGGCGACTCCGGCTCTTTCACCACGCATCCCTGTGACAGCTCAGTTTCTCCTCGGCTGGAAGCTCTGCAGACCGAGGAGATCCCTGGGAGCTGCGGTGGCAGCGTAAGCGGCCGTGGATATGACGCTCACGCCGCTTTACACATCCGCTCAGCAGTCCCGGACCCGGTCGCACAGAGACGAGGTCAGGTAAAGTAAATTTTTCTGTACTTTTATAAATACTTTCCAGGGGGGGGCAATTCACTGGCCTACCACATGGGGGGCCATTCACTGGCTTCAATGGGGGACAGCATTTGGCTTATAAGGGCACATCGCACTGGTACAATGGGGGGCATCAAATGGCCCCTTGAAGGGGCATCACTGGCAATTAATGGGGGCATCACTGGCTAAATGGGGAGGCACATCCACTGGCATATAAGGGGCAATCATGGCTACAAGGGGGCATCAAATGGCTATAAGGGTGGGCATCACTGGCTGCTCACAGGGCGGCATCACTGGCTTTAAGGGGGCATCGCACTGGCTTACAATGGGGCTTTCTACTTGGTACAGGGGGGCATCACTGGCCTCATAAGGAGGGCATCTCTGGCATACAGGGCGGAATCATGGCTATAAGGGTGGAATCACCTGGCTATACTTGAGGCGGCATCACTTGGATATAAGGGGGGCATCACGGCTACCAGAGGGGACAATAACTGGCTCATAAAGGGGTGGCAATCACTGGCTACAGGAGCGGCATCATTGGCCTACAGGGGGACATCACTGGCTTTAAGGGGGGCATAACTGGCTAAAGAGGGCATAACTGTCTAAAGAGGGGCATCAATGGCTACAAGAATGGGTGACAATCACTGTACAAGGGGGGCATCACTGGCGACAGAGAGCGCATCAACTGTCTATAAGAGGTAGGCATCAATGGCTATAAGGCGGGGCATCACTGCTATAAGAGGGGCCATCACTGGCTAGAATGGGGAGGCATCTTCTGGCTACAATGGGGGGCCATACACTGGCTACATGGGGGCCAGTCAATGGCTTTCCTATGGGGCGGCATATTTGGTTACAGGGGGGCAATCACCTGGACATATTAAGGGGCGGCAATCAGAATGGCTTACAATGGGGGGACAATCACTGAAGCTACAGAGAGGTGGACCATCACTGGTCTATAAGGGGGGAATCAATGGCTATAACGCGAGGAGGCATCTATGGTATCAAGGGGCAGTCCCAACACTGGCTACAGAGGGCATCCATCGGCTTATAAGGGCGCGTGCATCACTGGCTATAAGGGGGCATCACTTGGACTACAGGGGCATCACTGGCTACAATCACCCGTTGCTGAGAACGGCTTCACTGGCTAATGGGGTACAATCACTGGAAACAAGGGGGCATCCACTCGGTTACAATGGAGAGGCGCATCACTGGCTACAATAGGGAGCGGGACTGTCACCTGGCTACAAGGGGGGACACACACTGGCTATAAAGGTGGAGAGCCTTCCACTGGGCTATAAGGGGGGCATAACTGGCTACATATGAGGGGCATCACTGGATCAAGGGGGGCATCACTGGCTATAAGAGGGGTCTTACATGGCTTACAATGGGGGCGATCACTGAGAATACAAGGGGGGCCACTCAAATGGCTACAAATGGGTGGCCTCCAGTAGACTACCCAATGGTGCATCACTGGTACAAGGTGGGCACACTGGTTAAGAAGGTGGAATCACTTGGCTACCAATGGGCGGCATCACTGGCTAATACAGGGGCTTCACTGGCTACCAATGGGGGCATTCACTGGCTTTAATGGGTCGGAATCATTGCTACAAGGGGGGCTCACTGCTATAAGGTGCATCATGGATAATAGGGGGGCAAATCACTGGCTACAAGGGTGATCCACTGGCTATAAGGGGGGCATCACTGGCCACAGGGAGCATCACTGGCTACAAGGGGGCTCTACTGGCTACTGGGGTGCATCACTGGCTTACAAGGGGGGCATCACTGGCTACAGGGGGCGCATCAATTGGCTACAGGGGGCATCACTGGCTTAATGGGGGACATCCCTGGCTACAAGGGGGGCATAATTGGATACAAGGGTGGCCATCACGGCTAATTGAGGGGCATCAATGGCTACTGGGGGGCAATCATCTGCTACTAATGGGGGAATCACTGGCCTATAAGGGGGCATATCACTGGTACTATGGGGGCATCACTGGATACAAGGGGGATCACTGGCTACAAGGGGGCCAGCATCACTGGCTACAGGGGGGCTTCAATGGGGGCGGGACTAAATTATAAAAGGGGAGCTTCATGGCTAACTCAATGGTGGGACACATCTACTGGCTATAAGGGATCATACACTCGGCTATAATGGGAGGATTCAACTGGCTTTAAAGGGGGCATCATTGGTAAAGGGGGGAATCACTGAGCATATTAAGGGGCATACACTGGCTACAAGGGGTGGCATCTCACTGGCTATAGAAGGGGGGCATCCACTGGCTACACAACGGGGGCATCAGTGGTAACAGGGGGCATCACTGGCTATAAGGGGGGCATCTGGCTTTTAGATCGGGGCATCAAATGGCTACACAATGGGGGCTCAATCATGGCTACTAGAGGGGCTAATCAATGGCTATAAGGGGGGCATCAATGGCTAAGAAGAGGGAGCTTCACGGCTATAAAGGGGGGCATCACTGGCTACAGAGGGGCATATCACTGGCTACAAGGGGGCATCGACTGGCTACAGGGGGACATTCATTGGCTACAGCGGGACATCTCATGGCTATACACGGTCGTCATCAATGCTATCAAGAAGGGGGCAATCACTGGCTACAATAGAGAGGCTTCGCAATAGTCTACATGGGGACATTATATGGTTTCTAAGGGGGTGCACAATCACTGGCTTACAAGTCGAGGCATCACTGTCTATAAGAGGGGCATCACGTACTAACAAATGGGGGGAAATAATTGGCTACAGGGGGCATCAATGGCTATAAGGGGGGCATCACTGGCTACAATGGGGGGCATCAATGGCAATAAGGGGGGCATCACACTGGCATACCAGAGGGGCACATCAATGGCTATAGGGAGGACAATCATTGGTATAAGATGGGGCATAACTCGGCTATAAGGGGGCAAGCACTGGCTACAGAGGTGGTATCACTGGCTATAATAGGGGGGACTTACAGCTAAGGCGGGTCATCATGGCAACAGGGGGGACATCACTGGCTAACAAGGGGGGCTTCAATGGCTTACAAGTGGGGCATCACTGTCTATAGAGGGCATCCCATATGGCTACAATGGGGTCATAACATGGCTACAAGGGGGCATCACTGGCTTCAATGGGGGGCATCCACTCGGCTACCATGGGGGGAGTCACAGGACTACTATGTGGGGGCATATCTGGCTACTATAAACAGTGGGGCTATACACTGGCCTTATAAGGGGGGCATCACTGGCTATCATACGGGGGCATCATGCTACAAGGGGGGCTCCATGCACTAGCTATAAGAGGGCATCACTGGACTATAAGCGGGCTATCACTGGCTATAAGAGGGAGCATCACTGGGCATATTAAAGGGGGGATCCACTGGCTGACAATGGGGAGCATCACTGGCCTACAGAGGGGACCTCAATCACTGGATTATCAAGGGGGGCATCACTAGCTACATATGGAGGGGGGGCATATGGCTTAAGGGAGGGAATCACTGGCTATAAGGGGGGCATCACTGCGCTTACAATGGGGGGCATCACTGGCATTAAGGGGGCGATCACGGCTATAAGAGGGGATTTACTGGCTATACAGGGCGGGCATAACGTGGCTAACCAGGGAGGGCTTCACACTGGCTTCATAAGTGGTGTCTCCATCACTGCTATAAGGAGGGGCCATCAAATGGCTTACAATGGGGGGCATCACTGGCTTACAGTGGGGAGGGCGCAACATCACTGGCTTTAAGCAGGGGCATCACTGGCTTCAGAGGTCATCACTGGCTACTGGGGGGGCATCAATGGCTATAAGGTGGCATCACTGGCTACAGGGGCTTCACTGGCTATAAAGAGGGTTCATCACTGGCTATAAGAGAGCGGGCTATCAACTGCTCACAAATGGGGGCTTCGCTGGCTACAATACTCGAGGGACACACCACTGGTCTATACGAGACGGCATCACTTGGCATTCAATGGGGGCATCTCTGGAACTACCGCGGGGGGGGCAATCCTGGCTATAAGGGTGGCATCACTGGCTACTGTAAGCGCATCACTGGGCTATATAGCGCGATCATCACACTGGCTTTAAGTGGGAACATCAATGGCTATAAGGGTGGTTCCACTGGCTATAAGAGGGGCATTCACTGGGCTCTACAATGGCGCGGCATCACTGGTGTAAGGGGGACATCACTGGCACTTTAAGAGGGGTCATCAAACTGGCTTTTTGAGGGGCCAATCTTGGCTTTAAGGGGGAATTCTCACTGGCTATAAGGGGTGCATCACTGGGACTTTACAGGGGGCATCACTGGCAACAGTGGGGGCTCATTCTGGCTATGATACAGAGTGGCTTCACTGGGATACAGCGGGGGCATTACTGGCTATAAAGAGGGGCAATCACTGGCATACAGGGGAGCATCTATCCTCGGCACTATAAGAGGGTGAATCACTGCTATCAAGGGGGGCATTCACTGGCTATTTTAGGGGCATCATGGCTACAATGGGGGCATTCACTGGCTGTAAGGGTCGACTCACATGGCTATAAGTGGGGATCAACTGGTTTTTAGAGGGCATAACTGGCTATAAGGGGGGCATCCTGGCTTATTAAGGGGGGCTATTACACCTGGTACAAGGGGGCATCACTGGCAACACAGGGGGCATCATGGCTATAACAGGGGCATTCACTGGAATTTACAAGGGGCCATCCACTGCTATAAGAGGGGCATTTTACGCGCTACGGGGGCATTTACTGGGCCTACAGGGGCATCTACTTTTCTACAGGGGGGCTTCGACTGGCTAAAATGGGGGCATCACTGGATGCAGGGGGCATCCATCGGCTTGCATGGGGCTCTACTGACTTCATTTTTCAACAACTTCACCAATTTTTCCACCCATCAACATTCTTTTTCCACCCATTCTACCAATTTTTTAAAAATCATTCCACCTGTGTTCACCACTTCTATTCATCCTTTTTCATCAAACATTCTACAATTTTTTAACTCACATTCTCCATTTTTTTTCACCCATTCACCCTTTTTTTCCCACACATTTCAAACCTTTACAACAACATTCACCCAATTTTTCAACACCTTCACCCTTTTTCCTCATCATTCATCCTTTTACCCACAACATTCAACATTTTTTCACACATTAACCCTTTTTCCACACATTCAAAAATATTTAACAAATTAACATATTTTTCAACACATTCACCCTTTCCAACAACATTCAACCTTTTTCAACACATTAACCTTTACAACAAATTCACCATTTTACCACACATTCTACCCTTTATTTCCCCCCATCAATTCAACCCTTCCAACACCATTACATTTTTCAACCCATTCACCATTTTTTCAACAACATTCACCCTTTTTCCACAATTAACCCTTTTACCAACAACTACAACCCCTTTTCAACAACCCATTCACACCAACATATTATCACAATTCATCTTTCCAAATAAACTCTCACTTTAAATTAACTATCCTACATCAAAACAATCTATACAAACTATAAATAATAACTAAAAATAAAATTAATAAATAAAAAAATATAATATAATTTACACTACTAACCAATCTACAATTCCATAATTAACCTAATTTTTACTATCACTCTAACCCCACAACCTATACTTTACCTCCATTATCTACACACTCAAAACCAAACCAATACCACTCAACAAAATCCATCCTCTCCATATCACATATTACACCACCCACATAATATTACCCATACATCTAACACAGAGTGAGAATAACTATAAAAATTTAATAAACCTGTGCCTACAAATACTGATGTGTGTGTGTACAACGCTTACCCAAATAGATATTTTAGTATATTATCCATTATATTAAAACAACAACTTTACACATATTAATTATCAAATATCCTGTGTATAGTGGAGTATACTCTTACAACATATTACCATACTTCCACATCAATATAATAAAAACCTAATCCTCATATATTACACCCTTGACATGTGTAATACAAGATAGAGAGAGAGAGATAAATTAAACTAGAGAGAGAGATAATCCACAATAATGTGTTACATATAGACTTTGTGTGTGTGTGTGTGTGACTCAAATACAACTCCCCCTCCCTTCTATCCAAACTCACTTACCATCCCTATTATACAAGTCTGTGTGATGAGTGTGTGAGATTGAATTACCAGTTGTGTGTCCACTCAGATACGTGTTGACAAAGGACATTACTATATCATTAACCCGGTACAATGCATGTTATCCATGTGGTGTTCATTCCCCCCTAGCACATTAACCGCCCACTACTCGTTCACACGTGACTGTGTGTGTTACATCAAATCACACCCTGTGATGGTGACAAGTCCTCTCGCTGTTTGTGTCCAAACATGCCAGGTCTTGACAGTAGTGTGTGTGATTGTACAAAATGGGGTGGCGAGTGCTGTGCTAAGTATGCCAGCCACCTGTTGGTTCAGGGGTCTGCCTCCAGGTATGCTGCTGCTTGCTGCTGGCGACGCTACGCGACACTCGCGCACTCATAGGCTGTGAGTGCAGGAAGCTGTGTCATTCGCGTACTCCTACTAGGTTGCTGATCGCGCGCTCAGGGTTACTGCTCCAAACGCGCCCACTTTCACCAATAGCAGGCGAGTGAGTAGTGAGTCGCTGGCCCGGTCAAGAACCTGTTAGAGGAGGGACTGGGCCCACATAGGCAGGGGCCTAACTGACTACGGATGATTTCTCTATAGTTACTTTTGTGTGTTTTCCTCCCTCTCAGAGCTTAGAAAGATGGCTCCGGAGCGAGGGTCCTATAGGGTGGGAAGCCCAGGAAGTCATCCCTCTGCGGATGGTGGACTATCTCGGGCTGTCACTAGCCAGGCACATCAGCATGTGCGGACCATCTGCACATAGTGAACTCACGAGTGACCTGCCTCCATCTCCACTGTTACTAGCCATGGTGCTTGGAGTCATATGCCTCATCTTCCTCATCTCCATCTACCTCCTCTCAGCTGCTCCTGTCTCTCCTTCTCCTGTCCAATGGGTTGAGAAATCCACAACCTTCATTTCACTTGACTATGCTTCTGCTCCATAATTCCTCTCCTACAGCCTCCTCCTGTATCGTTACTATGGACTCTGTGGACTCGAGATAGTAGTCGCCAACGTCTATCAGTACCCTGCCTACAGGACAGTTTTTTCCGCATCTGTTCAGGACATGAAGCAGTGGATTTACGTTATTTATCCCGTAGCTCCTGGCGCATCCTGGATCAATTACGTGGCTCCTTAAGTGGCCTCAAGCAAACGGCAGGGTGTCCACGCATGAGCTGCCACTGGATGACATCACAAGTTTCGACAAGGGAGTACTCCTGTCCGCCTGGATCATCATTATATCGTTAATGGCACTTTTCTCTGGTTCTTACATCGGTCCAACATGTGGCAGGCTGTAATTCCCAAACGGGTGGAAAACATCGCATGTCAGCGTGTTTTGGGAGGGGGGGGGCCGTTCTGCCACTGCAGTTGAGGAGGGTGTGCATGGCTTTGTAGTTTGGAAGAAGTGCATGTACATTTCCTGGCCATTTTCTCAGAATCTCTGAACGATCAGGTGAAGACTTCAGGAACTCTTTTAACAACCAGATTGAACACAATGCAGCCATGCAGGGCGCATGGACCATTCCACCTCTCCTCGGTGAAGCCGCGGACACCCATGTTACCTACCACTTGTCCATCACACATGGTCTACGTTTTGCAGTTGGGCGGAGAATGCCACACATTCATTGCTGCATGACACGGAGCCCAGTTTCCTCCCCTCGGGTGACTTCGATTAGTCGGGTCAAGCCAGGTGTAGAACTGCGTGTAACTCCGCTGTGCCCTATACTTGTGGTTTGTTGGAGCAGTACTTGTGGAGGGTGTGATGTTGGTGGTGGTGGAGGAGGAGGCACAGACTTGGCATCAGGCAGCTGCAAGTTTGGCTAACGTGGCAGGAGAAGCGGCGTCTCAGTCCAAGTTGTGATGTGCCTGGGCAGGTAAGGCACATTCACCCAGTGGGCGAAGGAAAATACTGGCCCTGACCGTAGTTACAGCTCCAGATCGCTCCACACTGCCTGCACCTTGGAACTATAAAACGATATGCTCAGGGACTGGCCCACCTTTGTTATATCTTATTTGTGAAGGGTGGTACTGCTCTTTTTGTAAAATAATCTCGGCTTGGAACTCTCCACCTCGGCCGGCACTGGCCATTTATTCTCTGAATGGTTGCAGAGTCCTTCCATATTGGAAAGGGAGGGGACTGCAAGATACCAACACTTGGACAGAGCAGGTCAGCTTCTGTACCTTAGGATGGTTGGACGATATCCTGTTGTCTCTCTCTGCAATCGCCTCGTGATAGACTGTTGCACATTGAGTAGCCGAGGAGCAATATCATCTGACAGGAGATGAGGGCAACAGCTCCCTCTTCCGCAGAGGTGTGGAGCCTAGTCTGGCTGCAATGGCTTGTATGCCAAAGTGTGCTGCTGCGGGTGCGGCTGCGGGCAGGATGGTCACCAAATCTGAGCCAAGTTTCTCCTAGGCCACCGGTTCGGTGACTCTGCTGTGTTGACGAACGGGCCGTGATGCAACGTTAGCTACTGGACCATGCTTCCCTTTCTGCCCCACAAGATTCTATTCTTATTTCCCTATTCGACTCCTCCGGTGTCTTAGCAAAGAGCTTCCACACCGCCGAGTAGCTGATTTTACCACCAACGCTCCGCACTGGGTGACTACTACCGCCACTGCAACAACATGAAACCAAATGCAGCATCGAGACAATAAAACTTTGTGAAAAATCTTTATATGAAATATGACGAAGGAATCAATCCATTCCGAAACGTCGCAGGAGTGCGTGAATAGCTCTATCTAGAGCCTATAGTAGTAATATGGGCTTGATTAAAGTCCGTTCTCTATACTTAGGAAAGTCTTTGATTGCTATGCACCACAGGTTTTTATGCGGTTTCTTTTATATTTTTTCTATTGCATATTTCATATAAAGATTTTTCACTATGTTTTGTTCTCGATGCAAGCATATTTGGTTGCAATGATGTTGAAGATTGGATAAAGAGGGGTAAGGAGAGGAACCCCGAACCGAGACAGAAGTACAGCAATTTTGTTAAGGCAGTTTTTGGTTATATATATATTACCGCCGCTACTTTCTTGGACCTGCGAAGCGGGTTTTCTACCCTGTGGCTGCATGGCTCCCGACCTCGCACTGCTGTCACCCTGCTGACTCACGGCCACACTACACACTTGCTGGCTGCGCTGCTGCTTGAGGCGCAAGCTGAAGCCCTCTTCTCTTGTCGATGATGAAGCCCTTGTTTCACCCGGCTCCCAATTGCGGTCGGCTACATCATCATCGATTATTGTTTGATCTTCACTGCTGTCCTCCTCACCGGTCTTGGTATGCAGAGGCTGACCCCTCACAACATGACCTCCCATGCCACTCTCAACATCTATACTTTGCCGCCTACTGCAAGAAGCAGGGGATATTGGCCCCATTTCTTCGCTGCCAAGTAGCTGCTGACTGCCCTCCTCAAATTGTTCATCCTCGCTGTATAGTGGCGCTGAGCCCAGACCACATAGTAGATCTCTGGCTGAGGGAACCGGATGTGACAGAGTCGGGTTGAGGACAGGTGAGGACCGCTGACCCGCTCCCGGGCCATGCCAACTAAGAGTTGTGTCTGACTTTCCCACCGACTCTTGGCTGGGGTTGTCAGATGTCATCTGGGAGGAAGTGGATGACCTAGTCAACCAATCAAGAACCCTTGGGTTGCTGAACAACACACGGCCGCTAGATAACACCGGCAGTTGTGGCCTCACCGAGTGACCCCTGCTGCGACATCCCCTTACTGTGCTGCGAGCTGGGCCTGCTCCAGGAATGTTTGTGCCACTCGCATGTGAACAGCCCGCCACCTCTCTGTCTGACATAGTGGTTGTTCTAAAATGTACAGACTCTGTTTAATGAAGATATCTGTATATGATAAATACATACCCTGTATTTGACTCCAAATGAAACCACTAACAAGCTTGGGTAACCCTTGGATATAAATTGCGCTCCACAAATGGGCAGGAAAAATTTACTTGTATGTGCCGTTTAACAACTCTGTGTATTTTAATGAATAGAAAAGCACAAACAGGCTTAAATAACCTTCGGATATGAAAATTTCTTCTTTGGCGTTGAAAAACACAGTTTCTTTTACTGACTACAACAGCAGAAAAACGCTTAGTTAACCCTTGGATCTAAATTGCACAAAAGAAATGAGCTGCCAAAAATTACCAGCTTTGTGGCATGGTAAAACGACGTGTATTTTGCTGATCACAACAGCAGAAAAATGCTTAATTATCCCTTGGATCTAAATTGCGCAAAAGAAATGAGCTGCCAAAAATTACCAGCTTTGTAGCATGTTAAAACGACGTGTATTTTACTGACCAGAACAGCAGAAAAAAAATTAATTAACTTTCGGATATGATTTATGCTACAGGCAAAATTTCTTCTTTGGTGTTGAAAAACACTGTTTATTTTACTGACTATAACAGCAGAAAAACGCTTAATTAATCCTTGGATCTAAATTGCGCAACAGAAATGTGCTGCCAAAAATTACCAGCTTTGTAACGTGTTAAAATGGCGTGTATTTTATGGAACACAACAGCAGAAAAATACTTAGTTAACCCTTGGATGTAAATTTCGCAAAAGAAATGTGCTGCCAAAAATTACCAGCTGTGTAGCGTGTTAAAACGACGTGTATCTTACTGACTACAACAGCAGAAAAAAAAATAATTAACCTTCGGATATGATTTATGCTACAGGCAAAATTTCTTCTTTGGCGTTGAAAAACACCGTTTATTTTACTGACTACAACAGCAGAAAAATGCTTAATTAACTCTTGGATCTAAATTGTGCAAAAGAAATGAGCTGCCAAAAATTACCAGCTTTATAGCGTGTTAACACGACATGTATTTTTCTGACCACAACAGCAGAAAAAAACGTATTTAACCCTTGGATCTAAATTGCGCAAAAGAAAAGAGCTGCCAAAAATTACCAGCTTTGTAGCGTGTTAAAACAACGTGTATTTTACTGACCACAACAGCAGAAAAACACTTAATTAACCCTTTGTTCTAAATTGCGCAAAAGAAATGAGCAGTCAAAAATTAAGTGGTATTTGGATTAGAACATAAGAGAAGTAGTCTGTGAGAAAAGCTGTGACCCCCTCCCCCCCCACCAATCGCTGTAGAAAAGGTCTTTCTTTTGTGTAAGATATCTAATACGGGAGCTACAACAGCGACAACCCAGCACAGTGAGAGCTGTGTGAGCTGCCAGCGTCGCGCCATGACTTATATAGTGCGGTGACATCACAGAATCCCGCCGGTCTCTGATTGGCTTCATCTCTGCACATGTCATGTAGGCTATGCCCTTCTTCCTCCCAGAGTTCTTCGCCCCCTCCAACGCCACGTGCACGTAGCCCTCTTATCAATGAAAAACACGCTTCGGTCCCTCGAATCACCACACACTTCGACTTGTTCAGAATCGAAGTTTTCCTGAAATTCTAAACGAATTCTACTTCGTTAGAATCGATTCGCCCATCTCTAATAGTGTCCTATCTTAAGAGTGAAAAGCAGTGTACAACTTGCATGAGGGATGGCTATGTATTTTCATACTTATATATAGTCAATATAATGTACATTATGAACTATGCAGTGCAGCTTGTATATTATGTAACTGGTGTTTTTGTCTTATCTTATCCATTTTTTGCATAGATTGTTTGTTTGATATCGTTTTTTGAATTTGTTTTTTGACATTTGTGATATTGTTTGTAATTTTCCTATTATATATGGAATTTTTATCAACATGATTATGCAAAAGAACATCGGGATTCTCTCTATAGGGGATTGTATGAAATTATTTGTATATGAACATATGAGACTGTTTTTATATTTATGGTACCTTATTTTCTTCACGGGGACATATATGGATAAGGTCATCACATAGTATAATTATTTACATTTTGCGGTGAGAAATAATTACTCTCTGATCCTCTGCTAAACAAGACTTAATACTGTGGCAAAACCATTGTTGACCAAGGCACAGCAATGTTGTTTGTAGTTGATGATGCGGTATTTGCACATTAGGAAGGTAAATCATTATTAAGCTGTCCTATCAAACTCAGAGCTTTAACTCCCTTCATAAGTTTTCTATGGGATTAAAGTCTGGAGACTGGGTAGGCCACTCTTTGACCTTAATGTGCTTTTTTTTTAGCCACTCCTTTGTTGCCATGGCTGTATGTTTTGGGTCATTGTCTTGCTGGAAGACCCAGCCATGACCCATTTTTAATGTCCTGGCATAGGAAGGGAGGATTGTCACTCAGGATTTTACATACAAGGATCCATCATTCTCCACTGAGCAGTGAAGTTAGTCCTGTGCCCTATGCAGAGAATCACCCAAAAATAATGTTTCCACCTCCAAGCTTGACAGTGGGAATGGTGTTCTTTGGGTTAGGTAGCATTGCTCTTCCTCCAAACACGGCAAGTTGAGTTGATGCCAAAGAGCCTGTTTTTTGTCTCATCTGACCAAAGCACCCTCTCCCAATCACTTAGGAATACCAAAAGCGATATATATATATATATATACAGTATATATATATATATATTTATATATATATATATATATATATATAATAATATATATATATATATATGCGTGACAGCAAAACCTTGGAAATGGTCTCCACTGGTTCAGTAATACATAGTATTAGGTTGTTCTGATCCTTTAGCTAGAGGAGCAGATTCTTGATATAGCCCCACAGAAAGAAGTTGCAGGATATCAGATCTGGTAATCATGGAGGACAGCAAAACATTGACAAATTGCAGTTTACATTACAGTCAATCCTACTTTCTTGTAGAATTTCATTCCTGAATCGGAAAAAATGTAAAAGAAACTCATACAGCCAAAATGCTACCCTCATTAACCTCTATATTGTTACCTTAAAATATACTCACAAAAGATTACACTCAAAAGAACCACGGCAAAATTGCATTTTTTTCATTCACCCCAAAGAATATATATATATATATACACATGTTTATATATATATATATATATATATATATATATATATATATATATTTATATAATATATATATATATTATATATAAACAAATATAAGTATTTGTAGATATATATATATCACTCACCGGCCACTTGAGCAGAACTATGAGCAGATTGGCTACAGCAGCAGAAGACCACACCGTGGCCACTCCTTTTCAGCTAAGAACATAAAACAGAGGCTCCAATATGCCCAAGCTCATCGAAATTGGACAGTAGAAGATTGGAAAAAACGTTGCCTGTCTGATGATCTCGATTTCTGCTGCGACATTCGATGGTAGGGTCAGAAAATTTGGCGTCAACAACATGGAAAGCATGGATCCACCTGTCCTTGTATCTAACGGTTCATGAGCTGTGGTGGTGGTGTCATGGTGTGTGGGAATAATTCTTGGCACTCCTTTTTGGTGGCCCCTTGGACCAATTTAGCATCATTGCATACTCTGCCACAGCCTACCTGAGTATTTGTTGCTGACCATGTCCATCCCCTGGTTAGACCACAATGTACCCAACAATCTGATGCTACTTTCAGCAGGATAATCGCCATGTCATAAAAGCTGGGAATCAACACAGACTGGTTTCTGAACATTACAATGAGTTCACTGGACTCAAATGGCCTCCACAGTCACCTGATCTGCATTCCAATAGAGCATCTTTTGGGATTGGTTTAACGTAGATTTCGAATCATTAGTGCAGCCGACAAATCAGGCGGCACACTGTGTGATGCCATCATGGTTCAATGGATCAAAATCTCTGAGGAATTGCTTCCAGCACCTTGGTTTGAATCTATGCCAGAAGAACGGAGGCAGTTCTGAAGCAAGGGTCCAACCCGTTACTATCATGGTGTAACCTAATAAAGGTGGCCCGGTGAGTGTATTGTAAATGTATGTAATAGTATATATGAGTATAAGATATTATAATAGTGACAACCTCACATGGCCATCATATGGACCGGATCTGTGGGGTTTTTCCGCTCACAGAATCGCCGTCTTTTGTATACCGGAATGGCACACAGACACAGGTTTTACAATTCACACTGCCTCCACCAGCTTTATAAATGGCACAGTTTATACAGGCTTGAAAAACATACCAAAATTAAAATCCTATGGCCTGTCTAGCCATTACTCACATGACATAGAGACCATCTCTAATGTCTGGATGTATCATCCAGCAATGTATGCACACCTCCGTACACTCCGCACACCTTTCGGCTTCCTTAAGCCTCTGTGGGCCAGAGCCTCTTTCAGCTCCTCTTCTCTGGCTACACAATCCCAGGCCAGCAGACCACTGCCGCCCCCCCTGTACACCAGAAGCCCAGGCATTTTATAGGACTCCCGACCCTATCCCAAACATGTGTCTGAGCATGGGGAGATAGACACCCACCCTTACACATTGTCTACTCTCAATAAGAGCCTACCTCCAAGAACAGCTTGAAAAGCCAACTATCTATATAGCCTTTGCAACCACTTATTGTGGCTGACAATACAACTCCGCTCCTATTCCACCAAGGCCACGTATCCTTGGTTGCATGTCCAACATAGTACCACTCTGGGTATATCTCCACCTATGTGGCAAGCAACAGTCAACTACATTTAGCCGCTCTTCCCACCAAACCCTCCCCCCTGATAAAGGCCGAAGGTCATTTTCAATAGCCTTGTACAACCTTCCACCAGGTCAAGCTCTTACAGAGGGAATCCCTGTCTCACCCATCTTTGTTGCTCCAGTTTTCCCTTGAAAGCAACGCCACTTTCCTCCGGGAAATCCCTTTTCCCCCACCTGTTCTATAACACCGGGACATAAAGCCTGATTTCTGCTGGACAGCAACAGAGTCACCCATACATACCCCACTATCTTTTTTCCTCCTTAGCACCTGTTGCTCACGGACGAACAACCCCTTAACGATCATCAGGGGAAGAGACGTAACATTGTTCAAAAACAGCTCAGCCCGTGGGCTCAAAGACCATTCGCTCTACCTCATTATCAGCAACTAGACAGTATAACTGGTCCACTTACTACAAGTTGGCGCTGACGTATGTACGCTCTAAATACTGCAGGATGTCACCACCTTCCGCCTGCATGCTGACATTCAACAAGCATACTACTGATAACTCCAACACCAGCCTATCGTTCCTTATAGCCTTCCTCTCCCATACACAGAGTACCTTGACAATGTGCCCACATGGTAGTGGGTCTTCACTAATTCGGTCTCCAAAACAAAAAAGCCCCTGTTATAGATCCACCGCAACCACACTAGCAACACAGAAGCAGTAATGACAGCACATCTCTCAGGATTGCTATCCACCAGGGCCTCCAGGGGCGCACCTGAGCTAAAACCTACTACCTCTTGGTCTGCAGGATCAGATACAGCCTCAAATTACTCTGAACCCTCAAGCTCCGCCTCTTGGGTCCTAACTGTCACTTGGTTCCTACGCCAGGGGGAATCTGGTCTACCTCACTGACCTCCTCAGTGATGTAACCTCCACTGCAGAGTACCGACTGTGGCACAATGGTACCACTTGTTCCGACCCTTAACCTGTAGTCAATGGTCACAGGGTTTTATTACAGATACTCGCAAACACAATGAAAGCCCTGCAGATGACCTCAGCCTCCTTACCAGGTGGTTTATCTAATGTCTGCAGACTCGCTTGTCCCTCCATACATATGACTACAGCAGTGGGAAGACCACATTCACGTGTCTGTATCCTCCCTTTAATGCTTCCTCTGCAGATTTCGGGGTTTCCCTGTACTCTCACCTGAGCTTACCAGCCCCATAACAGGTGTTTGACCCTTGTGGTGACCCTCTGTTCAGGCTCTACAAAAACACTAAAGCGGGCCACAAACAATTGCATATTTCTGTCAATACAATCCCTCACCACAATCAGCAGCATGCTAAAGGTTTCAGCGTCACCATTGCGCAACCTCTATAGACACTTTGTCTGCCAAGATGACCTTACCTGGCAACCTCACCAGGGGACATAGGATATCTCCCCAGTGCACACTTCTCACTGCACTTTCTATCAGTACACTCTGCATCAATGGTGGAGATGTTTCTTTCACATCACCCTATAATCCTTTCTAATGGCGAACTCTCACTTCTACCCTGGGATAAACTCCTACATCTTTCTCAACATCAATTCACACAATGAGCTGGATGCAATGGCAGACACATTTCCTAAATGGGACACCTCAGTCATAAACCGCCGCGCGGCTATTTACCTTTAATAGCATAGTTGGCAACTTTTTGAAAATGAATAAGCAGGAGACTTTGCAGGACACAGCCCATATTGTCGAGGGTATGCCGACGCCCCTTTAAAAGCCACACCCATCTCCACCCTAACTCATAATTGACGGCCTTTGGAAGAAAGCCAGGATAGATGCCCTATAGACCAGGTAGCAACCCCCCATACAGCAGTAGTGCCCCTTACATGCAGGTAGATGCCCCCTTTGTAGCCAGGTAGATTCCCCATCTGTTGCCAGTATGTGCGCGGGTCCATGTTGCCAGTAGTGCCCCATTGTTGCCATGTACTATATAGCAAAAAAAAATAAATTAATAAAATCCACTTACCTCACCAGCCCTGCAGCACTTCCGCTCCGGACGATCTCCTCAGTCGGCGCATGGGAAAGTGAGATCCGCTGCGCGTGCACTCCCTGCAGCCGCGCGTCACTTCCCCCTGCGCCGCTTAACCAGAAGTTTGCGCTCACAACACCGGCGCCGGACATACAGGGAGAGTAGGGAGGAGAGTAATGATCCCACCTGCCTCCTCCCTGCACAAGCGGTATCTCCGGGCGTTTAAGCGGCGCAATGCGGCCCGCTTCACCCGCCTGTAGGAGCGGCCCGGCGTTGCCAGAGTACGCACTAGCGCTACTCTGTACCGCCGCGCAATAAAGAACCCCCCGCCGCCTGCGGCGGGGGAGGAATGCCAAGCTCCCCCTTGCGGTTCGGGAGGGGGACCCCAAATAGCGGGACCCCCCGCCAAAAATTGGGATAGTTGGCATGTATGCTTGTATAGTTCTCCCCACCTCATACACCACTCTTGCCGGTGTTCACAATAAGGCAACTCAGTCCATCTTTTAACCGCTCTTAGTTCAGCATCGTGACATCTGTGCTGCAAATTGCATCCATCGCTTTTCGCCCAAACCACAGGACATAATACCTACTGAGATACTGTTCATCATGTTTCATACCATACACCTGGTAATGGAAAATATATCGCTGCCTCATGGAATACCAGGCTATTATTTTCCATCGGGGGAATTTTAAACCCACTTCACCTTCCTCTCACTAGGTTCAAGTCATACACCCAACTCTTGGTGTTGCAGCTCATTCCTTCCATCACTGAAGTCTTTGTGACCATGGCAGAAAAAGCTACTGGCATTACAGAACCATTTGAAGCAAGTGAAATCATTAACTAAAGGAGTCTCAGCATACATTTTCTCTAAACAGGTTATCTGAGGTCTCATTCATAGACAGGCATATAATTTCACGAGAGTCTGGACACATCATCACACTATCACTATGATCATCTTCTCCCTCATTAAACTATCTCCACCACACCTTGTAGGAGGCAAACATCCCCAGCATTCTCCAGTTCCACGTCCAGTGCGCACACTGAAGCAAGAAAGCTGCTCTCTGGGACAATCAGCAGTCACACAGAACTGTGGCAATCAAGTCCCTGGGCACGCATTACCTGCGAATGCAGGCTACCATCAGGTACACACACTGTGCGGGGTCACAGGTAAACACATTTAAGAACATGAAACTCTAAGACACTTTACACACAGCTTTCAGGGCCCCACACTCATACATTTTTATGGCAGGGAGATCAAATGACACCTTGTTGCTAGGGGCAACCACTATTAGCGCCACCTGAAAAATTTCACTTACACATATATTCCAGAAAACCGAGACGGAAGAATGTGCAGGTAGAATGTTATTTCCGGGCGGCTGTGGCGAAAACCCAGTGACAAGTGGGGACTGTCAGCACAGGTTTTTCCATAGGAGCCCTTGTTCTGAGTTTCTTTCTGCCGGTTTTCAGGCGGTCTGCAAAACCGCAAACCACCTGAAAAACCGTCCGAAAACCCGTGTCGTGAGGACATGGCCTTATAGAAGCTGCACACTGACTACTTTACATTGTATTAACGTGTCAGATGCTCAGTGTTGTCGAATGAAAAGATATAATACAATATTCACAAAAATACTTACTGACTCTATTTGAGAATACTGTAATAAATGAAATAGATAAGGCTAAGGGATAAGATAATAAGATAGATAGCTAACTAAAAATTAATAGAAAGAGAGATAGATAAATATAAGAATTAGATAGATAGATAGATAGAAGATAGATAGATATCTAGAAATTAGATAGAAAATAGATAGTAAAATAGAAAGATAATAGATAGATAGATAGATAGATATATAGATAGATAGATAGATTAGGATAGAAAGATATGGGTGAGCTCTATGGCACACCCGAACGCAGCTCCTCCTCTGGAGCAATAGCGTTTCTCTCGGCTGTTGAGATTTGTTGCTCCGCTTGGATTTGCATTGGAAAGTCGACCTGGCTATGGTCGTACATGGTACTGTGGCACTTCTGCCGGCTGGTGGTCATAAACGACGCACAGCCTCAAAAAGTGTCCTCCATGGTCAGTGGGGAAAACAAAGCAACTTCTGGTAGCAACACAGCCTCTTATCAGCAGCACTGCTTTCATAGTTAGGCCTCCGGCCTATAAAAATTTTCTCTGCAGCACGACATCCAACTGTGCCAACTTCTGCTCAGCTCCGTGACAATTATGCCCGTTTCCTCCACCATATTTGACAACCCACATGTCTTGCAGTCGCCATCCTTGGACCGCACGTGGGGGGTTTTCGCTCATGTTAATTGCCGTCATTCGAAGCGGAAATGGTCAACTCAGACACAGTTTACGTTTCACACTGGCCCTCCACCAGCAAACATAAGACAGCATGTTTCATATAACATGGCTTGAAACATAACAAAATAAAAGTCTAGGCCTTCTAGCCTACAAACTTCAACATGCCAAATAGACCCTCTCAAATGTCTTGACCTATCATCCAGCAATGTATTCACACAGCAGCACCTTATCTGTCTACCCTTAAGTCCTCTTGGTGCCAGAACCACTATCCAGCACCTCTGCAGCTACCCGCATCTCAGGCATGCAGACCACGCACCCCTGAACACCTGAAGTAGCCCTTGCTTTTGTTATAGGACTCTCCCGTACCTATCAATAACGTGTATGGAGCATTGTAGTGAGTAGTACACGCACCACCGACACATTGTCTACTCCCAATAAGAGCCGATCCCTAAAGAACGCTGAAAAGCCAAACTATTCTATATAACTTTTGTCCAATCACTTAGTGTGGCTGACAATACATACGGCCGGCTCCTATTCCACCAAGGCCATGTATCCTTGGTGGCATGTCGCATATACCACTCTGGTATATCTCCACCTAGTGGCAGCAACAGGCAACTACATGTAGCCACTCTGCCACAATAAATATATGTATATATAAGAATAGTGTTGAGCCGAAACGTTCAGCAAAAGTTAAATTCGGCCCGAACTTTGCGTATTTTGCCAAGCTGGGCCGAATAGTTTGCCGCAAGTTCTGTAAAATGTTTGGGCTCCGGACCAGCATTCGGGGCCTTTTTCAGCTGCTTCCTCTAGTTTTGGTAGCCTGGCAATAAGCGCAGAGCACAGAGGGGGTGTCCAAAACATCACCAGTGAGGGTGAAGGGATCTAATTGGCTGCTAAAATAACATGACTGTCTTATGTGTATGTCACATGTATTTCCTGTTTGAACGCCATATCCAACCTTAATCTCTGTATTAGCACACATCTGCTAGCCTGAGTCTGCTGGTTTGCCAGCAGGCATAAAACAGAAACATATAAATAGTGAATTTTTAACACAGGAAAGGCTGCTATTTAGATTACTCGAGGGGGAGGGGGTGACAGCTAGCTAGGGAGTCGACACACACTTTTAGGGAGGGGGTTTTTTTAGGATTTTCCATCAAAAAAAATTCTTTTTATAATCTTTTTTTGCCCGTTGCAAAAGGGTTTGCTTTTTTTAAGACCATTTGATTTGCTGTAAGGTTTCTTCCAAAAACCCTTTCACCGATTTTTTGCATAGAAAAAATTCTGTTTATAATTTTTTTGCCATTTGGAAATTAAAAGGGTTTTAAAAAACTTGTGATTTGCTGTCTTTGAGTATATTTTTTTCAATAAAGATTTATTCTTGACCTTTTTAATATTTATATTTTTTGAACATTGAGCGAATAAGGGCTAAGGACAATTTGGATGTGGGACTGGAGCTACGAGAAAGGACTCCTTTTCAGTATTTTTGGAAAAACCCACAAGCGAGCACTGGCGGGCGCGGGCCCGCAGGCCTCTCATCACTTGGTCGGTTCCTGTGAGACTCTTTTTCTAAGAGCACCGCCAATTTTTTTTCTGTGATCAACACACCCTGCTTCAAGGGTTTTTTTAACTCCTCTTCCTCTCATTCACCCCAAAAATATCACATCCATCACAGTCCAAACTGAAGCAAAGAGGGGGCCAAATTCAGCCAAAAAACAGACTGCACAAATAATCCATATTTCTAAAGACCCTTTTTGATACACAATGAGTTGGGGAGAAGAATTTCAAAGATAAAGAGGCCCAAGGGATGATTTTGTCCTTTAAGCTCAATCGCTGAGCCCTCAGAGGAGGAAAGGAATCGGGCCCCCTCTTTTTTCACTGGACTGCCATCTTTAAGGTGCGAAAATGACAACAAAAATATAACGAGAACCGGGGTATATATTCTCCAGACCCTTCCGTAAACATGGAGTTGTTCCTTTTGTCAACAAAACATGTGCATCTCAAGAAGGGTGACATTGTGTACTTTTTAAAGGGTTTTTGGGAAAATTGCTTTTAATCTTATGAGTGCGCTTTTCAAGGTTGGTGTTTTTTTATTTCTTTTTTTTCTCTGGATAATGGAGGTCGGTTGACCCAATGAGAGGGGCCCGAAAATTTGGGCCCATTGAAGCAAAGATAGCGTAGGCCACCGACAATCACGTTGTAAGTTTTGTGTGGCTTAAACATTTTTTTTATCAAAAAATGTGAACCAAGAATCTAAAGTTTTTTTCATGACTTTTTAAGGAATGGACCCTTTTCAAAAAGTTACCACATAAAATGCATCAGGGAAAAAAGGAGAATCTACAAAATTTTTCACAGCATGCTGTGGATATAATTGTGAACAAGCAATAAGGTAAAAATTCTTGCAAAAGAATTACGTCCGGGTTTGGGGCAATTTTCCACTCCAAAGCAATATGTTTTTTCCCCCAGGGGGGGGATCAAGGGAAAAAGAGGGAAGAAAATGAAGCCAAGGAGCAAGGGAAGGGGACTGGGGGAACGGAGCGGGCAGCCATGTTTCCAAAAAAGCCCTTTTCCACACTTTTGGAAAGGAAACCCGACTCCCGAGCCCTTCCCTATAGTTTATGGCATAAATTAACAAAATCCTTTGCAAAATATTTTCATTGTTGTTTAAGCATAAGGAAGTGAGGTGCCACGTAAGGCTTTTTAGAATTTTATATCAGGGACAAGCGCTCCGATAGGCAGAAAATTTTTTCAAACGCTCCCAATTGACTGCTCCCAGGAAAACTCGAGGCTTTTGCTCACATTCTGGTTTCGCACCCATCTTTTCCCCTGTCAGCGTTACAGCATTATATGGGCCTCCCCGTCAACCGTCTGCATTTCTTCGTGCAAATTTTATTCTGAGTGTCCAAAAGGTCATTTTTGCTGGTTTTGTGGTTAGGCTACTGTAGAAGGGGTGGCAGGGGTGCCAATACTACAGTACTCCTGTCAGAGACCCTAATCAATAAGGGGCCCAGTGATATGTTAAAAAATAGGAACTAGTAATGCGTGGGGGCCCCATTTGATTCAGCTGCATGGGGCCTTTAAACGGTTAATAGATGACTGACGGCAGCCCTGGCTACCAATGCACCCCCTATAACTTCGGCCCTGCCAGCTGTTCCCCATTTAAATGTTATTGCTGCCACCGCATATATGACATGTTCTTATTCCCTGGTGCAACAAGTTAAATGGGGCTCTAGTTACAATGTGCCATTTCCAATACCGGTGTTGTCTCATGTGTCAAAGGGGCCTTGTAGCAGCTGCTACTGCTGCACCTGCTATAGCTATGCTGTCCTCATCTTTTCGGTTAGCCATTGAAAGGAATTAATTATTTTAGCCTGTGAATTTTTTGCTGTGACTCTTAGAGCCAAACTGTCTTCACTAAGTTGTACCACGTACCCAGTTTACTGTTATGGAAGGTAATTGCAGCGTCTCGTCACCTGTGTTAGTAAAAAAATTAACCTGAACATCATCTCCCATTGACGTTAATGGAGTTCGGCATTTCAAAATTTGGGGTTTGGCCTGAACTCGAATTTTTTAGTGCTCGATCATCTCTAGTTAAGAACATTATGAGAGTGTGAAGCAAGAATGTATGTGATAACTACTGGGTGGGGCCACAGTGTATATTCAGTTCTGTAGTTACCTTTTTTTTGTGTGTTTTTGATGCGTTCTTTGGAATTTTTTTTGTGCATAAATGTAAAGCATTAATTGCTGTGCCTTTCTGCACAAAAACACATCCAAAAATGCATCAAAATGCACCAAAAATGCAGCTGCATGTGAAAATACCCTTAAGGTGTGGTAAATTGGATTTTTGAGAGAGCACCATATAACAAGAAGTCCTACCCAGTGGAAGCCACAGCACAGAAAGAGAGACCTATCATCCTTAAAGGGGTTTTCTCATCACAGGCCTTTGCAGACTTGAGCTGTTTCTGTGTGTTACAGCTTCAAATCCATCGGTGTGCCTCTCCTCCCAGTGGGCAGTCTCTCCTCCCAGTCGGCGGGTCTTCCCTCACTGAAGACTGGTGACATCATCATTCTGTGTGTGCAGTGGAAGGCAGAGGATGTCCCAGCTCTGCAGACCTCCTGCAGTGCTCAGTTCTCATGCCTGCAGAGCTGCCACCTCCCAGGCTCCACAAGATCCTTGTAACCAGAACACCTGTACTGGTGTAAGCAGTTATGCATACAGCCTGAACTGATGAAAGAAATGTGAGAAATGTAATCTGTTCCCTCCTCTGTTATCAGGCAGAAGGCAGAGAAGGAGCAGACTGTATAAGGCTGTGTTATATGGGGGAAGAGAGTGAATTTAGCAGATAGAGACTCAGTAATTGCCCGGCTCCTTCACATAGAATTGGTAGATGAGCATAGAGGAGGTCAGGCAGCTTTTATTATACAGCCAGCACCCAGCACAGAAAGCTGTTTCACTTTCATTTTTCACAGCTCAGAGGAGCCTAAGCATAGAGTTCAGAAATTTCATAAATTGACTGCACACTACACGTGTATCATTGCAAATACACAAAAAGATTTTTATTTGAAGAATTTCACTACAGGCTCCAGTGAAAACAATTGCAAGTGGCTGTGAGTTGACATTTCGGTCATTTGACCTTTTTCAAAAAGTCACTAAAATAAATATACAAAAATAATATTACAATAAACAAACGTGGGTCAGACATCTTAATTATATATGCATGACAAACAATGTGTATGAACAAAAAATATATATACAATATATATACACACAGTATCTACAGTATATACAAACAAATGAATACCTCTGTTTGAAGGTTATGGTGGTATAACAAAGATATAATAATGAATCATGAGCATCAGTACAGATATTTGTATATAGAATAAGGAGTATTTCCTAACAAAGCATAACAAATTCAATGAGTGGGTATAGAATATGTATGTAAAATCCCACAATTAGTAGACCAACAAAGACATTCCTATAAAATATATTGGCTAATGCGCCCTATTAATCCCTAAAACAAAACTTACCAAAGGAGAAAGAGCTGAAAAGCAAGGAAAAAGGGCCGTAGCCCTAATAGATATTGGAGCCAGTGTGCAGAGGGTACATCAGAATATAATTTTCTTTTATTATTCCCCCTATTGACTGTATTTATTCACATATACTCTATTGTCTTAACCTGATTACTTCATTTCCCCTTATACTTATCCATCTATACATTCTTTTTCCTTGTATATCCCTTTATTTTTGCCTCTGGGAATACTTCGACGCAGCGTTTCTTCTGCGCATGCGCCGAGTCTATCTGCCATTCGGCTAAACTACATTCCCCATACTCTCTAGCGCCGGAGATGATGCGTCTGCCAGACGACTTCCGGTTTCCCGGCGGGAACAGCCGGGACCGCTGGATTCCTATTTAATGACTTCAGGTGTACCCTCTGCACACTGGCTCCAATATCTATTAGGGCTACGGTCTTTTTTCCTTGCTTTTCAGCTCTTTCTCCTTTGGTAAGTTTTGCTTTAGGGATTAATAAGGCGCATTAGCCAATATATTTTATAGGAATGTCTTTGTTGGTCTACTAATTGTCGGATTTTACATACATATTCTATACCTACTCATTGAATTTGTTATGCTTTGGCGCCTTATTCTATATACAAATATCTGTACTGATGCTCATGATTCATTATTATATCTTAGTTATACCACCATAACCTTTCAACAGAGGTATTCATTTGTTTGTATATACTGTAGATACTGTGTGTATATATATTGTATATATATTTTTTGTTCATGCACATTGTTTGTCATGCATATATAATTAATATGTCTGACCCACGTTTGTTTATTGTAATATTTTTGCATATTTATTTTAGTGACTTTTTAAAAAAGGTCGAATGACCGAAACGTCAACTCACAGTCACTTACAATTGTTTTCACTGGAGCCTGTAGTGAATTTCTTCAAATAAAAATCTTTTTGTGTATTTGCAATGATACACGTGTAGTGTGCAGTCAATTTATGAAATTTCTGGACATTTATCCTTGACTTGCACCTTCTCCATATATTTCATTAACGGAGTGCTTTTGCCTACTATACAATTTTTTTTTAAGCATAGAGTGCAGGCAGCCAATCACAGCAAAGGAGGTGTGGCCCCACCACAGGCTGCAGTTTTAGGTGTAGAAAACACAGATTAGCTTATATTGGCTATACTAAATGATTTAAGTAATGCAAAACAATTGCAAAAGTGCTTATTGTTAGTGTCCCCATAATTAGAGATATGATCGTTGTAGCGATAAAACCCCTTTAAGGATTGAAGCCTTGTACCTGGTGGAAGTACATACAGAAAAAAGTATACAGAATAATTCCCCACATCATCAGTTGAAACTAAGATTTCCTCAAGACTAACTCAACCTACCGTTGATCAAGTAAGCCCCAGGTCGCATGGGGTTAAGAGGTCAGCTCCTGTGAGTAGTCCAGTAGTCCTACTTATCTGATTTACTGAAAGAGTTAAAGGCCATCCTTGCTACAGGCTCATAGGAGTGTTGGACCATGTACTTGAAAGAAGTCTATTTCAAGTGTAGAATCTAACCCGGAGTAAAGGGCTGCTGTCGTTTTTCAAACTCCATGGTGTCTTGCCTATCATTTTGCTGCACTAATATCATGAATACATTAATTTAATACCTTCAGGGCAGAGACACCATCACCAACTTCTCAGAATGTGTTTTGGGGGGACAAAGAGGAGTACCACTATATTCTCCTTCACCTGCAGCATCCCCCTATCCCCAGTGTGTTGATCCCAGGGTAGTAAGAGATTGTTGGTTGAGAAGGCCACCATGACACAACAACAACCCCCTTCCTCTCCACTGCTATCCATGGCTCACCACAGTGGGCCTTTAACACTATAGACCCACTGGGTAATGAACGACATTCCTCAGCCATCTTGGCCAAAACCTCCTCATAGCCCCACCACCACCGGTCACAATTTCTTACTTCTTTAAATACTCTCTGTCTCTGATGCTCTACTCCCCTCTCTCTGTGTGTTTATCTTTGTTTCTCTCTCTAATTGTCTTCTCCTCCTTCTGCCATATCGTGGTTTGCGGCACCTGTAGTACCGTACTAGTCAGACTAGTAGACTTCCTAGGACTATACTCATACAATGCACAAATCCTGTTTATTGACTCTTCTGAAGTCCATGGGCCATCCAGACTTTTCCTATGACAAAAACAGTAAAACATGACTGATAATTATGTACCGTATATACTCGAGTATAAGCCGACCCGAGTATAAGCCGAGGCACCTACTTTTGTCCCAAAAAGCGGGAAAACTTATTGACTCGAGTATAAGCCTAGGATAAAAAATGCGGCGGCTACTGGGAAATTTTAAAAATAAAAAATGGATACCAATAAAATTACATAGGGGGTTTAAAAGTCCCCCCTAGGCAATTTAGGCGGATATTGGCCCTATATGCAGGTATAGGAGGTATATGGCCCATAGGCATGTAATAGGCAGTTATATGTCCCCCATAAGCAGATTATAGGCAGGTATTTGGCCCCATACGCATGTAATAGGCAGGTATATGGCCCCATAGACAGGTAATAGGCAGGTATTTGGCCCCATAGGCAGGTATAGGGCAGGCTTTAGGCAGGTATAGGGCCGGCTGTAGGCAGGTATAGGGCCGGCTGTCTGCAGGTATAGGGCAGGTTATTGGCCGGCTGTAGGCAGGTATAGGCAGCTGTAGGGCTGGTATAGGGCCGGCTTTAGGCTGTTATTGGCATCTGTAGGCAGGTATTGGGCAGTATATAGGCAGGTTTAGGCATCTGTTGGCAGGTATAGGGCTGGCTGTAGGCAGGTATAGGGCAGGTATAGGCTGCTGTAGGGCAGGTATAGGCAGCTGTAGGGCAGGTATAGGCAGTTGTAGGCAGGTGTAGGGTCGGTATAGGCAGCTGTAGGCAGGGAAAGGGCTGGCTTTCGACAGGTATAGGGCAGGTATAGGGGAAGGTATAGGGCCAGCTGGAGGCAGGTGTAGGGCAGGTATAGGGGCAGATATAGGGCCAGCTGTAGGCAGGTATAGGCAGCTGTAGGCAGGTATAGGCAGCTGTAGGCAGGTCTAGGGCTGGCTGTAGGCAGGTATAGGGCAGGAATAGGCAGCTGATGGCAGGTCTAGTGCTGGCTGTAGGCAGGTTTAGGGCAGGTATAGGGAGCTGTAAGCAGGTATAGGGCAGGTCTAGGGCCAGCTGTAGGCAGGTATAGGCAGCTGTAGACAGGTATAGGCAGCTGTAGGGCCGGCTGTAGGCAGTTATAGGGCAGGTATAGGCAGCTGTAGGCAGGCATACGCAGTTTAAAAAAATCAAAAACAATCACTTACCTGGCTCCCCGCTGCTCCATCTCTCTTGCCGCTCCGCCTCCTCGCTGTTCCGGCCTCCCGCGCGATTCCTGCATCTTCTCGGCACAGGCGGTGACGTCATCAGGCCGCGCACGCAGCGTGATGACACACCTGCCTGTGCCGGAAACTGTGGGCGGCCGCAGACGTCCGGAGTCCACTGCGGAGCACGGAGCACTCGTTCTGTGCCCCGCAGTGGTATCCCTTCACTTATATGCGCTCCGGAGGAGTCGCATGTAGGTGAAAGGGATCGCGGACAGTGCCCGGACCACTGCAGCGTCCGGACATTGTGCGCCCACTCGTCATTCAGTTATATGCGCTCCTTGAGTAGCCGTATATAACTGAAGCGTCCCATGTCGGCGCCCGGGCCATCGCAGCGCCCGAGCGCCGACAGTGACTCGAGTATAAGCCGAGGTAGAGTTTTTCAGCTCATTTTTTGGGCTGAAAAACTCGGCTTATACTCGAGTATATACGGTATATTGTGCTGAATTAACTATGTTAAGCAACACAGTATTATTATTATTATTATTATTATTATTATTATTATTATTATTATTATTATTATGCTGGATTTTTGCACTATTCTGTCTTAATTGTAGTGGTGGTCCTGAGACCCCCACATCTCACAGCCTTCTATTGCTCTTTTCAACAGTGATTGACAAGCTGCATGTATGAACGCAAGTACTTAGCAGCCCACTGGTCACTGCTGATAGGAATGGTAATAGCGAGGTTTGGCTTTGAGTACATGGATAGCTCAAAGTAGCCAAAGCTCAATATTGTTTGTGCTGTTTAGGGTTATAAAAGGGTGTAATTGTCCATATCCCTAAATAGGCTGAATACTGTTGCTCATAAAAATTGGTTAAGCAATAAACATATTCTAAAAAAACAAGGATATCAAGTATGCAACTTGTACTAGTCAGTTGCTGAGTATTGATTGTTGAATATTAAGCCAATAATTTCACTCAGGGTGTCCATTACCTAGATTTGTATAGACAAGAACATTTGTCAAGGGAGTAGTTAGCTTTTACTACAGAACGTTATCACCTCTTCATATTTATTTATAAATAAATTTAAGACAAAGATACCTGTAGGCAATGTAAATAAACACCACAATACTGTTCACACATAAATACATATTAAAGATCTTTTACAAATACTTATTTTTCATTGCAAAATGCAAATAAATGTATATAATTGATAGAATGGGATTTTCTGGATTTTTTTGGATATTCTATCGCTTAATGTTAAAATTAACCAAGCCTTAAAATTATAGACTGTTCATGTCTTTGTCAGTAGGCAAACACACAATTAGCAAGGGATGAAATAATGATTTCTTTCACTTTATATATTTTTTCATGTTATTATACCAAGATATTTGTGTTTCCGTTAACATCTTGTTTGCAAATACTGTAGTCTAAATTTAAATGGTTAACTTTGTGGTTCAGATATGGAACAAGCCGGTCACAGAGGACCTGCGAGTGGCTAAACTTGACAATCCCATTCAAATGAATGGAGAATGCTGCGCATGTTTAGCCACCTTTGTTCTGTACAGAGGTGTGCCATTGCTTGTTCTCAAGATAGGAGGGACCCACACCTGTGAGACAGGTCTGGCATGGTCGCTGCGGGACACCAGCTGTATTACTAATAATATCAGCTAGGGATCACATAATTATTACCATCACTGTATTTATATAGTACTCCCAATGCTGTCTTTTCATATATACTATTTACCATGCCGCTCCACAGACCTTTTTTTGCAGACTGCTTCTATTGCCCTATGTTTATATGTTATAGGTTTTCCATTCTACTCTCAGAGACTGCTTCCCATGTCTCTCCTTTCTATAAACTTTTCCCAATACCTTTCACAGACTCCTTCTTTCTCACGCAGACTGGTCTCCCTGCAACCTTTTTTCACATATTGTGGCTCATGCCCTCCTTTTTTTTCCATCACAGAGTTAGGTCACAGCAGAAACCTCTTGCTGAATCTCTTTCCTCTTACATAGGGCTCCCTTAAGACTAAGTTCCTCTGCCTCATATCCAGTCATATGACCAGAGGTCCTAATTAGGTGTAATGCAAAAATGGCGTATTTGTTTCAATTATTCACACAAATCCTGTGAAAACGAATATGGTTCTTTGGCAATTGTGGTAATTTCTTGGTGCCTGCAGAAAACAGCCATAGCTACTTTCAATCATTAAATCTGGGAAAATATTTACTAGCAAGTGCTACTCGTGATTGCAGTCTAATAAATGTAAATTTATTTTGTACCTTACATATTTATTGTTTCCTATTGTTATTTTTCCTAAGATTTACTCCTGTTATTTGCAGTCTCGTTATTAGATTTATTTTATTAGCAAGTTTCCTTCAACCAGCATATAAGGACATTTTAAAATTTCTCCTCTAGAACAATATAATCATTGTTATTTTCATTTTCTTCGCACAAAATAATGGCTATTAAATAATTGTAAATGGTGTTTTCTGATGGGGATTTCAAATAATTAGCATTTTAGAATAGCGTAAAACAGAATTAGATTATGTTGAAGGTTTAATGGATAAAATAATTTTCTTTTTTTTTTACATTTTTTACATTAAGATGCATATGATTCTCTAAAATGAAGTAGTAAGATCTTAAATTGTTGTTTTATAATTATATCCAATTACTGGGTAAATTCAAACAACATAATTGCACATTTGCTTTCAAAGGCAATACAATCTTGGATTAGAAAGCTTGACATGTCAGACTGCTTACTAGGCCATGAAGTAAAAAAGTGCTCTGAGATTCTCATTGGTGATTCAGAAACATGCTGTCGTTATGAGAGAGGTGACAGAGGAGTTAGCAGTAATGGGCTTTACGTATGCACCATGACCTGAGTGAGAGCTCCTTATCTCAATGTGAGATGTCAGAGTGAGAAAGAGTTAGCTCAGCCAGAGAGCGAAAGCTGCTAGGCCAGTGGACTCCTGGTGCAGAAGAACGAAATCAAGAGTGAGTTGCACTAATGCAGGGAACTAGAAAGTGAATTTGTTTATTGATATCTACTGCATCAGGACCCTCAGCAACAACTGTTTTACCATATTTGTTTCTCAAGGTGAGAACCATCTAGCTTATTGCACCTGTACATGGTCCTTGTAACTGACAAGCTTGAAGTGCCTCTTGTGTGTAAAATGCTTCAGTTGGCAATGCAACAGAATGTTAATACGAGCTTCTTATTGTGCCATCTTCTCTGTATGGCAGGAGGTTGGGGTTTGCCTATAACTCAGTATAGGCCTTCTCTCAAAAACAGTGGGTACAGAAAGTATTTCACTCTTTATTTCATTGCAACCATTTGGTAAGATCCAAAAAGTAATTTTTTTGGCTCATTAATGTACACTCTGCACCCCATCTTGAAAGTAAAAAAACAGAAATGTAGATATTTTTGCAAATTTATTAAATTAGAAAAACTGAAATATCACATGGTCTTAAATATTCAAACTCTTTGCTGTGACACTCATATTTAACTTATATGCTGCCCATTTCGTTCTGATCCTCCTTGAGATGGTTCTACTCCTTCATTGGAGTCCTGCTGTGTTTAATTAAACTGATTGGACTTGATAAGGAAAGGCACACACCTGTCTATATAAGACCACACAGCTCACAGTGCATATCAGAGCACATGAGAATCATGAGGTCTAAGGAACTGCCCAAGGAGCTCAGAGACAGAATTGTGGCAAGGCACAGATCTGGCCAAGGTTACAAAAGAATTTCTTCAGCAATCAAGGTTCCTAAGAGCACAGTGGCCTCCATAATCCTTAAATGGAAGAAGTTTGTGACGACCACAATTCTTCCTCGATCTGGCCGTCCAGCCAAACTAAGTAATCGTGGGAGGAGAGCCTTGGTAAGAGAGGTAAAGAAGAATCCCAAGATCACTGTGGCTGAGCTCCAGAGATGCAGTAGGAAGATGGGAGAAAGTTCCACAAAGTCAACTATCACTGCAGCCCTCTACTAGTCTGGGCTTTAAGCAGAGTGTGCCACAGAAGCCTCTACTCAGTGCAAGACATATGAAAGCCCGCATACAGTTTGCAAAAAACACATAAACGCTTCCCAATTTTAGAAATAAGATTCTTGGTCAAAGAGTGAAGATTTTGGTGTTAAATTTTAAGGGTAGTGTGGAGAAAACAGGCACTGCTCATGACTTACCCAATACAATCCCAACAATGAAAAAAGGGGGTGGCGTTCTTGATGAGGGGTTTTTTAGCTACGGACAGGACGACTGGGGTTTAAAATTTAAGGAAACTGAATGTGGACAAGTACAGGGTCGGATGAAAACCCCTTCCAGATGCTGTGGACCTCGACTGGGGAAAAATTCATCTTCCAACAAAACAATGACCCTAAACACAACTAAAATAAACAAAGCGTACTTCGAACAACTCTGTGCCATTTTGACTGGGCCCAGCCAAGCCCCGACCTAAACCCAAATTTAGCTCTTTGGGGAGACTTAAAATGGGGGTCCACCAAGTTCACCAACCAACTAAGGGAACTGGAGAAATCCCAAGGAAGAATGGAGGGATTTTTCCCAAATCCCGCTGTGAAAAAAATTTTTGCACGCCCCAGAAGTCATGGCTGTACTATCTCAAAAGGATGCTTTTACTCAATACTGAGCAAGGGGTCTGAATACTTAAGACTATGTGATATTTTAGTTTTTCTTGTTTAACAAATTTGCAAAAATATCTACATTTCTGATGTTTTTCTTTAAAGATGGGGTGCAGAGTATACATTAATCAGCAAAAAAAATTACTGTTTGGATCTTACCAAATGGCTGCAATGAAAGAGTGAAAAATTTAAAGGAGTCTGAATACTTTCCGTACCCACTGTACAAATATACTTGCATTTACATTTATGAAAACATAGTTAGACATTGGATTTTAATTTTTTGTTAGTTGTCTGGCACCCAAGTAATTGTATAAATCTACTCCTCCAGACAATTAGAACATATTTAGAAATAGTATGGTTACGTTTAGGTAAAGGGTTCCATTTCATCTTATAGAATAGGATGTCAAATGTCTGACGGTCGGCCCTATACCCATGCAGAACAAAGAGATGGATGCACATGCACCTACTCATGCAGACAAGTTATGGTATGTACACCGAACCTTATTATTCCTTTATGTTAAGTTATGGTTGAAGGGGTTTCCCATATCAGACATTTATCTTATATCAATAAGATATGTCAGAACTGTCTCACAGGTGTGGGTCCCTCCTATCTTGAGAACAGGCCACAGCACACCTCTGTGCAGAACAAAGGTGGCTACACATGTGAAGCACTCTCCATTCATTTGAATGGGAATGTCGAGTTTAGCCACTCTCAGGTCATCTGTGGCCGGCTCGTTCCATCTCCGAAACCCTGAAGTTAACTATTTAAATTTAGACTATGGCATTTGCAAATAAGATGTCAACGGAAACACAAATATCTTGGCATAATAACATTAAAAAAAAAAAAAATATATATATATATAAATATATATATATATAGTGAAGGAAATAGTTATTTTTCCCTTGCTGATTGTGTGAGTTTGCCCACTGACAAAGACATGAACAGTCTATAATTTTAAGGGTAGGTTCATTTTAACATTGAGAGATAGAATATCCAAGAAAAAAATCCAGAAAATCACATGAATTATATAAATTTATTTGCATTTTACAGTGAGAAATAAGTATTTGATCCCTCTGGCATAGTTACATAGTTAGTATGGTTGAAAAAAGACACGTGTCCATCAAGTTCAACCAAGGGTGGGGAAAATGTGGTTGAAGGGACGGAGACAAGGATTTTAAGCTGTCCACAGCTGCCCTGCTGTCCAGACTTCTACTTACCTCTTCATAAAAAAGAGATCAGATTGGTCTGACAACTTCTGTCCTTAGTAAATCCATGCTGGCAATAACTTATAATATTGTATTTTTCCACATATTCCTGTGTATAGTCCCTTATGAGCCCCTCAAACATTTTTCCCACAACAGATGTTAAACTTACTTTTCTATAATTACCTGGGCAAGACCTGGAGCCTTTTTTGAAGATGGGAACTACATTTGCCTTGAGCCACGCTCCTGGCACTATACCAGTCACCAGAGAATCTCTAAATATCTTTACAGGGGCACAGAGATAACCGAGCTGAGCTTTTTAAGAACTCTTGGGTGTATACCTTCAGTGCCTGGAGCCTTGTTCACATTCAGTTTATTTAACTTGACTTGGACCTTTTCTACACTGAGCCAATTAATTATAGCAGAAGAAGTATTAACAGTACTGACACCACCTACATCTGCACTCGGCCCACCCCCATCAACTAATTTCTCATTGTTATATATACTGAGCTAAAGAACCTATTTAGTACCTCTGCCTTCTCCTGGTTCCCAGTGACCAGCTCCTCATCACAGATTTTTAAGGGTCCTACATGCTCCGACTTTGGCTTTTTGGCATCTACATGCTTAAAGAATTTATTGGGGTTAGTCTTGCTGTCCTTGGCCACATGCCTTTCATTTTGAATTTTAGCTGCTTTTATCACTTTTTTACAGATTTTATTAAGCTCTTTGTAATTTACAAAGGCTGATGTTGGCCTGTTTGACATATTTTTTAAATGCACTTTTTTATTGTTTATTGCCCTCTTAATAGAAGGTAGAAGCCGTGCTGGATTTAGTTTTAATCGCCTACACTTGTTACCCATAGGAATATATTTTGCAATAAATTTCCCCAAAGTATATTTAAAGCTCTCCTATTTGGCTTCTACATCACCATTTTCTCAAAGCTGCTCACAGTCTATGTCCTGTATTGCGTCTTTCAAGGGGAAATTGGCCTTTTTAAAATTAAATGTTTTTTCCCTCCTGCATTGAAATTCCTTTCAATGGCTAACTGAAAAGATGAGGAGGATAGCTTGCAAGCAGGGGCATAGCTAAAGGAGGTGCCACGGACTAGATTAAACAGCGGTACCATTGGTGGCAGCGAGAACATGGGGAGTGGGGAACATGGAGGTCTGGTTCGACAAGATTAGGCAATGGGGAACGGCGAGGTTCTGGTTCGACAAGATTAGGCAATGGGGAACAGCAAGGTTCCGGTTCGAAAAGATTAGGCGGCAACACCATTGGTGGCAGGAAGAATATGCCAATGGGAAACATCAAGATTCAGGATAACAGGACTTAGTACATTTGGTGGTAGTACAGTTGGAGGCATTTAAAAAATAAAGATTTGGAGGGCTACAAAGAGGAGGATTAAGGGGTGTATGCAGTTCATATCAAGGTCATACAGGTGCATTTTTCAAAATAAATTCAGCCATAAAACTTGTAGACCTAGCTGTTAGCAGCAGTAGAGTGCAATTTGTAGAAGCAGCACGTATAGGAGCAACAGACATGAGATGTAGTGTAGTTTAAATGTGTATTTCACATGGTCAAGAAGACATGCTGCAGTTTACTAGTCAGTGACATTGGCAACCGGGGCCAGAAAATGGTCAGAGATCCACGCTTGATTCATTTTTATAAATGTCAAATGATCCACATTGTCAGGGGAAAGACCGATACGTTTGTCAGTTATGCAGTCAGTTTGCCAGCTGCGCTGAATGTGCGTTCCAAGATAACGCTGCCTGCTTGGCAGGATAAAACTTCTATGGCGTGTCGAGTAAGATGATGCCATTCATCCTGTTTGAACACGAAGAAGTTGAATGGGTCCATCGTCTTGAGGCGGTCTCTGTGTGTCTCAATGCTGCCTCACCTTGCAGGTGTTGGTGAGGTGGTAAAAATCAATTGCCAAATGTTACCCAGTCGGGTTCTGCCAAACTGCCTGCTGCAGCTATTTGCCATTCTGCTGCTGCCGCATTGCTGATGTTGTTCCACCGTGACATCAGAATGTGAAGACGCAAAAGATGTCTCTCGTTGGTCAATGAGCACTGTCTCAAAATCCTGCATTCTACTGTCAATTTCTGTGGGTGGAAGGAAATTGCTCACTTTTGTCTTGTAACGTGGATCAAATAGGGTGGCCACTCAGTAATCGCTGTTCATTTTTATTGCCTTGATGCATGGATCATGTTGCAGGTAATGTAGCATCCAAGCACTCATGTGTGAGATTCTGCCGGGATCTTGAAAACCTCGGGGTCGAGGGGCACCAACGAGATCTTCCTCCTCCTCCTCCTGTAATCTATGCCAACCTCTTATCATTGGAAGATAATCAGTACCGGTGGTGTCCACCCCTACCTCCTCATCCTCCTCCACTTCCTCATCCTGACCAGCAGAGCTCTGGCTAGTATCATGCACTCTACTCTGTGAGCTGAACTGCCGTCTGGCACCCACTCTCGATCTATAACCACCGCTTAAAGAATAACTATACAATTGCAAAACATTCGGGCCTTCTACATCCTCCGGCGAGTAAGGCTTTGTGTCTGCATCCTCCTCCTCCTTCACTCCTGGGACCTGCTACTGCAGAGTGCCTAATGCTTGTTCCAGTAAAAATATAACCAGAACGGTCATGCTGAAAAGGGCATTGTCCTGACTGACCATTTTGGTGACCTCTTCAAAACTGCCAAGGATGGTGCAGAGATTGTTCACTTGTCTCCATTCTCTATGGGTCAACAACCCGAGGTCTGCCACACTGCTGTATGTCGTTTATATCACACGCCGAAGGTTTTAAAAATAAAACCCAGAAAAACAGAATCACTTTTTTTCCCACTGTAACGGATGCTGGTAGTGGATCCGCTGGACCACCGCAAGCGATGGTGTAAGCTGTACCAGGGGGCTAATCTAAGAAAGAACCCGGTTTTGACCAGAGCCCGCCGCAAGTGGGATGGACTTGCTGCGGCGGGAACTACCAGGTCGCCCCACTGGCGTGATTTGCTTGCGGGGCAGCCAAGCATGCGTGGTAAAAAATCGAGAGCGTAGGCGAAGCCCGGGGACAGGCAAGAGGTCAGGGCAGGCGGCAAAGGTTCGTGGTCGAGAAACAGGAGCGTAAAGGTTCGGTACATGGAAGACAGGCTACGAGGCAGAAGACGCTTTCTCTAAAGGCAGTACGGCACTAAAGATCCGACAAAGGTGGACCGAAAGGAAGGAGGTTAAATAGGGTCACCTGCCAGCCTTTACCAATAATGGGCGTACTGGCCCTTTAAATCCACGAGAGCCGGCGCGGGCATGCGCATAGCGGCCGGCCAGGAGGACGAGAGGACGCGGGAGCGGGGTCAGGTAAGGGGGGAGCCGGGACCCGAGCCGTGGAACTGGCAGTAGCCACCGGGACCTGAGGGGCGGCAGCACGAGTGCGCCCGCAGCCAGGGCGATGGGCTGCGGGACCACTCGTGTCATTATCCCCCCCCCCCCCCACTCCCCTAGGCCTCCTCCTCTTTCTGGTTCGGAGGAACCTCAACACGAGACCGCGGTCCAGGATGTTTTCCTCAGGCTCCCATGATCTCTCCTCCGGACCGAATCCCTCCCAACAACAGGAATGCCGTTTACCCCCCCTAACCGACTTCGTAGCCAAGATCTCTTTGACCGCAAATATGTTGGAGGCTACAGTCTCAGGAGAGGGGAGGCAACTTTCGGGAGAAGCGGTTCAACACCGACGGGCTCAGGAGGGATAAATGAAAAGAATTTTGGGATCCCCATGGTGGGTGGGAGTCGGAGTTTTATACGCTACTGGATAATACGGCTCAGATTTCAAAGGGCCCAAGGAACGCGGCCCAGCTTGTAGCTGGGGATTTCAACCTGACATATTTGGCGGACAGCCAGACCTTGTCTCCAGGAGCAAAGGTTGGAGCCGGTCTCCTCTTTCTGTCCGCCTGAGCCTTCATAAGGGGCAGCAGCCCCGCTGCAGTGACTGACGAGTCTGCTCCCAAATGCCAGATAAGTCGTGGCCCAAAGGCATCTACAGAGGAACCTCGGAGGGGAAGGGCAGAAGGAGAGGAGGGCGGGGTTGCCGGCCATATACAATAAAGAAGGAGAGCGCCAGAAGCCCTGAGTCCAACGAGTTGTATGAAAATTCGGCCCAGTGTAGGAGGTTGGCCCTTTAAATCCGGGCCCGGCAAAACAAAATGACGTAAGTAGCTGCCCAGAATCTGGTTGACCCCTCTCAAACCGGCCGTTAGATTGCGGATGTATGACGAAGAGAAGTCTAATTTCACTTGCAGTCGGGAGCAGAGTGAGCGCCAGAACTTGGACACGAACTGCACCCCACGATCAGAAACAATGTGCTGGGGCAGACCGTGCAGGCGGAACACGTGAATAAAGAAGACGTGGTGCGGAAGCTAACCCGGGCAGTGGGACGAAGTGCGACATCTTCGAAAACCTATCTGTAATGACCCAGATCACGGTGTTACCCGAAGGGGATGGGAAGGTCGGTGATGAAATCCATCGCCACATGGCCCCATGGAGTACTGGGAGTGGGCAGGGGCGCAGCAGCCCGGAAGGACTGTGGCGGGGTACCTTATTCCGAGCACAAGTAGCACAGGCATCCACGAAGTCTTTAATATCTTTAGCCAGCCCTGGCCAACCAGTAGAACCGAGAGATCAATTGGAACGATCTTCGGGCCCCAGGATGTCCTGCCATCAAAGACAATGTCCCCAATTCCCAGTACTCTCCTGCGCAGCGACGGCCGAACGTAGGTCTTGCCAGGGGGTATCTGCCGAAGGAGGACAGGTGCTGTTTGGATCAGGCGTTCCGGAGGTATAATGTGTTGGACCTGCGGCTCCTCTCCAGTGATGTCAGATGCGCGAGAGAGAGTATCCGCCCTGATGTTCCTTTCGGCTGGGCGAAAATGGATCCGGAAGTTAAATCTTGAAAAAAAAAGAGACCACCGTGTTTGCCGAGGATTGAGGCGCTGGGCCGACTGGAGATACTGAAAGTTTTTGTGGTCCGTATATAACTCAAAAGGATGACGAGCTCCCTCCAGGAGATGCCGCCACACCTCCAGGGCCATCTTGATAGCGAGTAACTCTCGGTCCCCAATAGCATAGTTCCTCTCAGCCGACGAGGTCTTGGAGAAGAACCCGCAGGTGATGGTTCTCCCCTTGGGGCCCTTTTGAGTAAGGACTGCTCCGGCCCCCACCGAAGAGGCATCCACCTCCAAAGAGAAAGGCTTCTCAGGGTCAGGGCGTGACAAAATAGGTGCAGAAGCAAAGGCTGACTTCAAATCCGAGAAGGCTCTTTCGGCCGCTGGTGGCCAACATTTGGGATTAGCCTTCTTCCTGGTGAGAGCCACAATTGGAGCCACCAGTGTAGAGAAGTGGGGTATAATCTGCCGATAGTAATTGGCAAAGCCCAAAAAACGTTGTAGGCTCGAATTTCCAACAGGTCGTGGTCATTGCAGGATAGCCGACACTTGGTGGGATCCATTGTAGGCCTTGGTCGAGAAAGATGTAACCGAGGAAAGGCAGACTGGATTGATGGAACACGCATTTCTCTAATTTGGCGTACGAGGCGGTTGTTCGAAGGGTTGCAGGACTAGGCGCACCTGTGATAGATGGGTCCGGAGGTCAGGGGGAAAAACCAATATGTCGTCCAGTAAACGATGACACACGTGTAGAGCAGGTTTCCCCGAAGATGTCATTTACAACTCCCGAAAGACCGCAGGGCATTGCATAGACCGAAAAGGCATTACTAGGTACTCAAAGTGACCGCTGCGGTATTAAACGCCGTCTTCCACTCCTCTCCCTCCCGGATCCTGATGAGGTTGTATGCCCCGCGCAGGTCCAATTTGGAGAAAACCTTGGCTCCCTGTAGACGATCAAAGAGCTCTGTAATTAGTGGCAACAGATACCGTTTTTTCACGGTAATCTGGTTCAGGCCCGGTAGTCGATGCATGGATGAGAGAACCATCCTTCTTTCTGTAACGAAAAAAAAAACAGCTCCGGCGGGTATGAGGACTGCGTAAAAAAAACCCTTTTGCAGGTTCTCACGGATATATCCGACATGGCCTGAGTCCCCTGGTCTAGACAACGGGTAAACTCTTTCCCCCAGAGGAGGACTGGTCCCAGGAAGGAGGTCAATGGGACAGTCATAGGGGCGATGAGGAGGAAGGGATTCGGCTTTTTCTCCCCAAAAGACATCCGCGTAGTCCTGGTTTTTCAGCGGGAAGACCTGGGGAGAAACCTGTAAGACTGGTGAGGGGGGATGGCCCCCGACTGACCGGCGAATGAGAGACAGCAACTCTGCAGTCGGAACCCTAGCGCAGAACCTTCCCCGGTTTTTCCAGTCGAAAGGGTCGGGGCATGGAGCTGCAGCCACGGAAGACCCAAGAAAGGGTCGCTGGGACCCACCGATGGGAGGACGTAAAAGGTGAATCTCCCTCCTTGTGTAAAGGCCCCCACGGCGGAAGGGACAATGGCTTGGTCACGTACCGAATGGCCTCACTAAGGAGCTTCACCACTCACGGAGGAATATCACCAAGGGGTTCTCCAGACGGGTCACCGGAAGACGATACTGGGCACCAGGGGGCGTGAATAAAGTTCCCCCCGGGGGATCCAGAGTCTAGAAAGGCCGGGGACCCGAAAAAGAGTCTGGAACCAGACGAGACCTCAACCTCCATAGTAAGTCCCTGGAGAGGAAGTGTTCCCCACCTAGGGACGCTCTCCGACATAACCTAGGTGCGGGCGTTTCCTGCCGCTGTGGGCGAAGCGGGCAACCATTTCGAAAGTGATCCGGGCTGGCACAGTAAAGGGACAATTTCTCTGCCGACGGCGGGACAGCTCCTGTTCGAACAGATGTGCCCAGTCCACCTGCATGGGTTCTTCACTGGTTGGGAGCGGAGGTGGAAGCTGAGGTCTTTGGAAGAACGGAGCCAGGTGAGGCCCAAATGGCGTGGGCGGGCGAGATCACTTCCTGGCGTAGTTTCCCCTTTCCGCTCGGCAAAGCGAACATCGATCCAAGTGGCAGGTGGATCAGTTCGCTTAGGGAGGACGGGAAACTCTCTAGCCGCTAAGGGCGTCCTTAACCCGCCGGACAAGCCCTTTTTGAAAGTGGAAAATAGAGCGGGGGGTCGTTCCAGTCAGCTCTGACGCCAGGTCCGAAAAAAGAACTGCGTATTTTGCCGACCGAGGAGGGCACCCTGGCGAATATTCAGTAGAGCGGTCTCTGCAGAGGATGCCCGTGCGGCTCTTCAAAAGACACTGCGGGAAACCCGAGAGAAATCCTGTAGCTCCCTCGTCACCGATCGCCCCCGGGCCCAGAGGGTTGGCCCAAGCTAGAGCCCTTTCCCGACAGCCAAACTGACCACGAAGGCCACCTTCGAAAGTTTTCCTCGGGAATTGACCCGCCATTAACCTCAATGTGCATAAGAGCACTGGGGAATAAATCCCCTGCACATTTGGAGTCCCCTTCAAACTTGTCGGGTAGTGGTAAACGCAGCCTGAAGTCCCGGGACTGGCGGAGGCGTCGCCACGGAGGAGGAGGCTGCGGCTTTGGTTAGCCAGGAGCTGCTGCAGCATGGCGGAACAACGGTTCAGCTGCTGGGCTTGTTGCGCAAGTTGTGACTGCCTGAGCCACTATCGCCGTGAGATCCGGGTTTACCTGGCAAAGGTACCTTGGCGGATCCCGGCCGGATCTTAAATGTAACGGTGCTGGTAGTGGATCCCTGGACCACCGCAAGCGATGGTGAAGCCGTTTCCAGGGGCCCGGAATCTAAGTAGAACCCGGTTTTCACCAGAGCCCGCCGCAAAGCGGGATGGACTTGCTGCGGCGGCGAACTACCAGGTCGCCCTAATGGTGTGACCTGCTTGCGGTGCCAGCCAAGGCAGTGCGTGGTACAAAATCGTGAGACGTAGGCGAAGTCGGGGACAGGCAAGAGGTCAGGGCAGGCGGCAAAGGTTTGTGGTCGAGAAACAGGAGCGTAAAGGTTCGATACACGGAAGACAGTCTCGAGGCAGAAGACGCTTTCCCCTAAAGGCATAAAGCACTAAAGATCCGCAAAAGGTTGAACCGGAAGGAAGGGGGTTAAATAGGGTCACCTGCCAGCCTTTACCAATAATGGGCGAAATGGCCCTTTAAAAAACCCGAGAGCCGGCACGGGCATGCGCATACCGGCCGGCCAGGAGGACGAGAGGACGAGGGAGCGGGCTCAGGTAAGGGGGGCGCCGGGACCCGAGCCGTGGAACTGGCAGTAGCTGCTGGGACCCGACGGGCGGCAGCACGAGTGCGCCCGCAGCCCGGGCGAGGGGATGCGGGGCCACTCGTGACATCCATTTTCACAGCTCCATGACCCACAGATTAAAAAGTGCCGGAAAAAGGAGACTTTTAACCACCAATTAAGTTGACGACTTAAAACATATGGACTTTTACCTGTTACCCCCGGGCCAAAAAATTGCATTTAAGCCCAACCCTGGCACCATGGGCCCACCAGAATTTAAAAAGTGCGGAAAAAATTTTTTAAAACCCCCATTTTTGTTGAACTGGACATTACTATACTGTCCTGGTCCGCAGATGACCAAAAACCCGTCTACCCACAATAAAAAGTGCCGAAAAAAGTCTTGAACCACCATTTTAGTTAAATGGACATATGACTATCCCTGTCCCCGGGCCCAGATGACCAAAAATGTCTGACCCACAGATTAAAAAGTGCCGGAAAAAGGAGTCTTTGACCACCATTTAGTTGAACTGGACATTGACTATACCTTACTGGTCCCAGATGAAAAAAAACCTGTCTGACCCACAGATTAAAAAGTGCCGGGAAAAAAGGGGTTTTAACCACCATTTTAGATTGAACTGGACATTGACTATACCTGTCCTGGGTAACCTACATCTGGTTCAAGTTTTCCTGACCTCCCTTGTACAATTCAGAGAATATTTGTATTTAGCTATTTTGTACATGCAGTTTTTAAATTTTTAAATCTAGAAAACCATTTTTAAAAAAGGATGGAACCCACCCTCTTTTTTTTCTCTTTTTTTTTTAATGTATTAAATGGGGGGGTTTTTCTCACAAGGGAAGCACTATTTAAAACTTGCAAAAACAATCTTTTTTGCAATATGTGTCCTTTAACTGTGCCCCTACCTATTCCTTTTTTTTGACAGCACCATCACCCTTTGAGCCATTTTTGCAATTGTAAGAACAAATGCTTTTAAAAAACAACATTTTTTTTATAATAGACCTTATAACTGCTTTCACAGCAAAATTCCCCCAAAAATTTAAAAACATGACCCTAGCCACTTTGTAAATTGTGAAGAAAAAATGTCTTTTATAAACCACATTTTTTAAAAATAGGACCTGTATATAGCTGCTTTTCACAGCAAAATGCCCCAAAAATTAAAAACATGACCCTGAGCCACTATGACAATTGTGAAAACAAATATCTTTAAAAAAAATTTTTTTTGAATAGGATTTTGTATTTTTTTCTAAATTTCAAAGCAGCTGACCAAAAAAATTAAAAATGACTTCTCAGCCACTGTTAAAAATTATGAGGGAGAAATGCCACTTAAAAGCCCCCAAACAATTTCTTTTTTTCCAAAAGTCCCCCCAAAATTTGATTAAAAAACCCTGAAAAAAATTCCCTTTTCCCAAACCCAGAAAAAAACACCATGACCCCAAAACCATTGAAAAGCAAAATTTTTAAAGAAAGTGATAAAGGGAATAGGGTTTTGTCAAAAACCCTTTTGTGTCTTTTAGCCCCTCCTCCAGCAAAAACCAGCAAATGAATTTTTGGAAACTGAGAAAAAAAAGGTAAGAAATATCATTTAAAAAAAAATTTTTTCAAGGGGACCATTTCCCTTTTTAAAAAGGAATGGAAGTAACCGCAACAAAATTGGGGGACCCGGCAATTGGGCCACAAAAACACAAACCAGCCTGTTCACTTGATGAATCAAACGATCCACATTATCTGTGCAAAGCCATAGCGTTTGTCTGTAATACTCCTCCAGCTTGCTGAAGGTCCGCTCAATACGAAACGGGGCTGGGCAGGGACCCAACACCCTAGGCTGGGAGCGAGCTCGGGCCATTCATCCATTTGGGTACCCGAAATCTATTGGGTCCGGAACACTACAAAAACACGGGGTTGAACGCAATATCTTGCACCCTGATCTTAAACTGGGCCTGTGTGTTTGGGTTGCCCGCATACATGCTTGGGGAGGTGGGAAAAAAAAATTTTCATTAGTCCCCAATAGGCTTCTGCCCCCATGCCTCTGCGCGCACGGGTACTTTGGGACTTACTGCTGCACTCGCTGACATTTTTCCACCTGACATTTGAAGAACGTGAACAACAAACAGATGCCCATTGATCAATCAGCAAGGTCTCCATTTCCTCCATTTTACCTCTATTTGGTGGGTGGAAGGGAAATGGGTGATTTTTTTTTTGTACCGGGATCCAGGGGGTGGCCACCCATAAATGTTTTATTTTGACGCCTTAATGCGAGGGTCATGTTTGGGGGGAAAAGAGCAAAAACACCATGTGAGAGAGGAGCCCTTTTTTCCCCAAACCTCCGGGTCGAGGGGGACAGCAAACTGATCTTTCCTCATCTTCCTCCCCACCTCAAAATTTTCCCCAAACTCTTTCCAAAGGGAGGACTCGTTAACTCGGTGTCCGATCTCCCCCCCTCCGCTTCCTCCCGGCACGCTTCAACACACCCCCGACCCTTTCCTCAGATATGCACCCGAAGCTGATGCACCGCCCTTACACTACCCTGGACCCGAAACCCTGCCTAATGAAGCCGATAAAATTGTAAAAGGATTCCGTGGATTACGGAGAGAAAAGGGGTCCGTTTCCGCATCTGTTCCTCCCCCTCCTCCGGGGGGACCTTTATTTTCAAGTGTCCAAAGATCGTCCAAACTAATATCACCACAATGCCCAAAGCTGACAAGGGGCATTGTCCCCACGACCATTTGGGGGCTCTTCAAAACGGGCAAGGACGGTGCAGACTTTTTCACCTTCTCCACTTTGGGGGGCTCAACACCCCGAGGTCCGCACGCGCTTGTCAGCCATGTGTCCCTTTCTACTGCGTAATGGCGGCCTGCTCCCAAAATCCTGGAGCATGTGGAGGGGGGAAATTCCAGGTTTTTGCCACGTCAACATTACAGGGTTGAGGGGATGCCGAGCTGACGCTGCAACCAGCCACCCGTGATGCCACCAGGGGACCTTAAAAAAGAACCCTGCCCTCCCTCGTTTTGAAAGCTTTGCCCAGCCTAACCCACCGTGACCACCAGAGACATCCACCAGCTCCCCCCTTGAGCTCTCCAAGATATATGGCCTTTGGCCTTTCTTACTATCCATGGTCGGTGGTGAATGGACTTTTCCGGACACAGATGAAGACAACCCCTTTGAAATTTTTAATGACACGTGGCGGGCCGGGGCGGGGAGGGCTTTTCTTTTAAAAAATGCCGCTCGGCATCTGTATTGGGGGCAGGAAAGGGGCCATGACGGGTGAACCCATCCTGTCCACGAACGAAAGGCAACTTTTCCCAAAGGGCCAAAAAAGCCGGGCAATGCTGACTTTTCACTTTGGCTTTGGGAGGTTTGGATTAAAGTGTTTCTTCTGCCCCAAAACCTGAAGACGAAGGCTGGCTGCTAGACGGCCGCTTAGGGCGTGCAGTCGAAAAACGGGGGAAAGGGAAAAGGGGTAGGATGGGTCCGGGTGTTGCGGGGGTACTCGGGCGAGGGTGGGGGCGAAGCGGAGCTGATCCCTGATCATGACCCCGAAGACATGGCACTGGGGAACCTTGGGGGTGGCCGAGGGAGGAGCGGACAAGGGTTTTGACAGTTTTGGGAAGCCCGGGCATCGGGGGCCTTTTTTTGGCAATTTTCCCTCCATTTTCAACCATCATTCGCTGCATGTGACTAACATGTTGGTGGTGGTTAAACACCTAAAATCTTCCTCACGATGCTTTTTAGGGAAAAAGGCGGGCATATGACTTTGCGGGTGAACAAGTTTTGCTCAAAGAAGGCCCAGCTTAGGGGTCTAACCTTTTGATGGGGAAACGCGGACGGGGTTTCCGCTGACCTTTTTTCTGGCGGAATCAACAGGGGACTTCGCGACCGCCCTCTCCTTTTGACGGGACTGGTACTGCACTACCCCATGTTTTTCCCTCCTCATCCAGTGAGTATCGCTCCAAGAAATTTTCTCTGAAAGACCAGTTGGATCCGCAATGTCATCACACAACACGGGGATTTGGGTCGTCCTGACATCTGCTCCAGGGGGTGCGGCACAACAAAGGGCACGCAAGGCTTGCCGACCGCCCGGATTTTGCCCCATTGACCGGCTTCCTTCCCTCCTCTGAGGGATCATAACTGGGCTCAAGCAGACAAAACATCCCTTTTGGGCCCCTTGACCCTTTTGGAAAACCTTCTGACCCCAAAAGCATTTGTCATCAAAGAGGGCTTCATAAAAAAGGATTATCCCCCATGGGGGTAGACGATTGACTTTGGGCTGCCTTCGCTCATGTTGGACGGATGCTAGATTTAAAAGACATTGTGGCCGTGACTGGAGGACGGGAGGAAGACTGCGGAGCAGGTTCATTAACCACGCAGAAAAATTGGCGACGCTGTTTGTTACTAATTCAAGGCCCCGACTCATGATGACAGGCCTGACGGTCCTCAACCGACGATTCCTGGGTTGCATGTTGTCGCCAGCACTGGAAGGGCACCTTCTCTCGTACCTCTCCTCCTGTCCTACCCCCCCCCCCCCTTTGCTCCTTACCCCCTGCATTTTTCCCCCATTTCAAAAAATAAAAAATTTAAAAGGTATGGAAGAGTTTTTTTGGGAAAATCCTAAATTTAAAAGACGGGAAAACACAGCTATTCTTAAAACCCCCAATTTCCCACACCAACTAGATTACAAAACTGAAATGTTTTTTGCGAAACCTGTAAATCAATCTGGTGGAAGAACCCTAAACAAAATCAAAAGGTTCCCTTTCCCTTTACCCCCCTAGGGCTAGAAATTTATAGTTTTCAACAAAAAATCATACAATGCCTATCTCACCAAACTGAGATTCAAAGAGCCCAAAAAAACTATTTAGAAGTTACACAATGAAAAATTGTGTTTTTTTTCAGCAATGACAAACGAGACACTTCAGAAAAATTTTTCTACAGAATTGTCGTACAATGGCTATTTTAAAAAACTAGGGCCGCACCACTCAAAACAGCTATTTAAAAACCATTCGGAAAACAAACAGTGTTTTTGCAACTACATACAACGGGGACTACAAAATTGCGTATTCAAATTTTAAAGTGCAAGGGGCCTTTGAAAAAAGGGGGACTGGGGAAAAGTGAAAAACCAAAATTAAAATGTATGGATAATAAAACTTTTTTGCCCCTAAAATACCCCTGGGTGACACAAAATGCTGTATTAAATTAAGTGCAAGGGGGTTTATGAACAAGCAAACTGGCCAAAATGAAAAAAACGTAATTAAAGGGTCGGTAATAAAACGGGGGTTTTGCACCTATAAATACACCTGCGGTCAAAAATTGCGTTTAAAATTTTAAAGTGCAAGGTGCCTCTATGAAAAAAACGGGCCGCACCAAAGTAAAAAAAAAAAACCCCAATTTAAAAACGGGTTAAAAAGTTGAGTTTTGTATTATCAAAAAAACCTGCATTACTAAAAAGATCTGTATCCTAATATAAGTAAAATTTGCACAACTGCAAGCATTTTTTCCCAAAAATGGCCAAAAACGTTAATCAAAACCATTGCAATGCAGGGCAAATAAATTTTCTGGGCTGCACAATACCACTTCCTTTAAAAAGCCTCCCTCCAGCCGTCTTCTGTTTTCGCCCGCACCCTTTCCCAAGTTCAAAGTTCAAAGCAAAAAGCATATTTGTCTGTGTGAACAAATGAACAGTTTCGCTGACTTTTGAGAGAGACGACACACGTCCTGCCTTATATACACAGACCACACTGAACAGAACAGGAAGGGCTGTTCTTGAAAGAGGTCATGTGATTTTTCCAGCCAATCACAACCATACACATCCCAGTCATGACGTCACACACCCAGGTCACCCTGCTCTAGTCTCGATTTGCTGGCCGCCAAAATGACAGGAAGCGCTGAAAATGGCGCAATATTAATAGATTATGCACAGATTTTAATCTAAATTATCGGTTTTCAGAAACCGTGACCGTTCCGACAAGTTCTGCTTTGTTAGAAAGTACCAGATCCAACAGAGCATCACTTCTAGTGGGTTCCTCCACAAACTGTCCCATAAAATTATCCTCTAACAGATTGAGGAACTTCCTTCCCTTTTCATTTGATGCAGAACCATGACCCCAGTCAATGCCTGGGTAATTAAAGTCACCCATTATTACCACTATACCTGCCTATGCTGCCCGCACCATTTGATTATGAACCTGTTTTTCTATCTCCTCAGTGATGTTCGGGGGTCTATAGATTACACCAAAACTAATATTTTCTGCATTAACTCCCCCTTGTATTTCCACCCACGATGTTTCCACATCATTAGCTACTCCGCCCTCTATTACCTCTTTCACATTTGCCTTCATATCACTCCTTACATTCCCCCCAAAAAAATAGCGCTCCCTTCCTTGTATGCCCTGGAATGCACCCAAACAGCAGTTTACAACCACATAGGGCTATTGCCGTACGTGGAAGAAATTGTGTAACTGCTATTTTTCCGGGATTCCTTGTGAAAATGAAACATTTTCAGCTAAAACTGAGTATTATTGGAAAAAAAATTATTTTCTGCTGCAGGAGAGATGATGGGAGCTCTACTCCTCAGATTCCCCGGGACACACTCTTTCTTGAGCTGATGTTAATCCCCTTCACTGTCTGTAGATGTTGTATGGAATGTGTCCATGGCGTTGGTGCAGCGGATAATAAACAAACAGTAAGACAAGATGGAGGATGAAAACAAAAGCACAATTCTTTGCTTCACGAAAGGTGTTAAACCTGGTAGAGCCTCTTTCAGTAAATAAAATTCTTCCTTCCCTGAGTCTGCATTAAGGATGGTTGTTAACACTTGATGGATACACTGATGAGTAGAAAGACTTCTGCAGGAGCTATATCCTTAACCACATGTGACAAGGGACTTCTTAGTTGAAGTTGTATGGGTTAGGCCAGAGGCATACTAAATCCCGACAACCTCTGAAGGGGGAATATTCTTTACCTTGCTCCTCAGGGATTTCCATCCTAGTATGAGCCTCTTTATCCTATAGCTGGACGGACTCCCACCGTTGGGTGCTGCTTGGCTGGTGACCACCAGGACAAGAAGCAAATATTGGTTTTGTTCTCCTCTGAAGCAAGGTCCAGAGCCGATCCTCTTTGAATCACATGCTGCTTTTCACCCCATCAATATCTAGACACAGTGCAACTCAACATTTTGCTTCCAACTGCCTTTAACTGTCTCCAACTGCCAATTCTGGTGTGAGACCGTTCCACCCCTTTGTCCAATCAGGAGCTAAGTATTGAAACATGTGGTATGAGATGCATTAGGGCAGGGGTCCCCATCTCCAGTCCTCAAGGCCCACCAACAGGTCATGTTTTCTGGCTTTCCTTAGCATTGCACAGGTGATTTAATTATTGTCAGTGCATTCTGTGGGAAATCCTTAAAACATGACCTATTGATGGTCCATGAGGGCTGGAGTTGGGGAACACTGCATTAGGGGGCAAGAAGCTTAACCCCCACTGGCACACAGGCCGACACAACACTTCCTAAAAATATATAACAACTTATGTACATTGCATAAAAATGGCATATAATATACTGTGACAAGAAGACATCCCTTACTCAACCTTACAAACTACAATACACTGTACTGGGGTATTATATTACTACCAGTTTTGCACAAAACAAAAGGCTGGAGCTTTTGCTGATTCTTCTTTGCAAACTTGATCTAGCTCAGTCAAATTGGTTGGTGAACATTTGTGAATTTTCAACTAATGACGCAGATTGTCAGTGGGATTTAGTTCTGGACTGTGACTGGGCTATTTTAACAAGAAAAAAAAAAACTTTTTTGTAAAGCCTTCCATTGTAGCCTTGGATGTTTATTTAGGGTTATTGTCCTGCTGGAAGGACAAGGTGAACCTATTCCCCAGTCTCAAGTCTTTTGCAGCCTCTAACAGGCTTTCCTCCAGGATTACCATGTATTTAGCTCCATACATCTTCGCATCAACTCTGACCAGCTTTCCAGCTTAAGCAAAACATCCCCACAGTATGATATTGTGTTGATTTTCATCCATATATAACATTTGGCATTTAGGCCATAAAATATAATTTTGATGTCACCTGACCAGAGCACCTACCTCCATATGCTTGCTGTGACACTGTTTTTTTGCAAACTACAAATGGGACTTCTTATGGCTTGCTTTCAAAAAGGTCTTTCTTCTTGCCACAAATCCATAAAGACCAGCTTTATGGAATACATGACTAATCGTTGTCCTGTGGACAGATTCTCCCACCTGAGTTGTGGATTTTTTACAGTTCCTGCAGAGTGACCGTGGGCCTCTCGACTTCTTCTCTAATTAGTGCTCTCCTTGTCTGTCAATTAAGGTGGAGTATAAATTACACACAGATGTTCTCTATTTACTAATAAGGTGATTTCTAAAGGCAATTGGTCACACTCGATTTTATTTAGGGTGCTTTCACACCGCACAGTTTTTGTGCAGTTTTATGGGTGCTTTCGCACGGAGCATTTTTGGTGCGTTTAAATCCTAAAACATCATTGTGCAGTTACGCTGTTTTTCCTCAGTCACCAGAGGAATTTTTTATGAGGGGTGGGAGAAGGAGAGACAGACACTTTCACTCTATGGGGCCCTGAACTTCCTGATGGCAGCCATGGTTCTGCCTCTTCTAAAGATGATGCACAAGAAATTTTGCAAACCGTTTGCTAAAGACAAGCAGACTAAGGACATGGATTACTGAAACCACATCCTGTTGTCTGATGAGACCAAGGTTAACTTATTTGGTTCAGATGGTGTCAAGAATGTGTGGTTCCAACCAGATGAGGAGTACAACGGCAAGTGTGTCTTCAGTCAAGCATGGTGTTTGGAGTCTCACGGTTTGGGGCTGCATGAGTGCTTCCAACTGTGGGGACCTATAGTACATTGAGAGAACCGTGAATGCCAACATCTATTGTGACATACTGAAGCGGAGGATGATCCCCTACCTTCAGATAAAGAGTCCTAGGGCAATATTCAAACATGATAACGAATCCAAACACACCTCCAAGATAACCATTGCCTTGTTAAAAAATGATGGTAAAGGTGCTGGACTTGCCAAGTGTGTCTCCAGACCCAAACCCTATTAAGTACCTGTGGGGCATCTTCAAATGGAAGGTGCAGTAGCGCAAGGTATCTAACTTCCACCAGCTCCGTGATGATGTTATGGAGGAGTGAAAGAGGGTTCCAGGGGCTGCAACTTGTGAAGATCCATGTCCAAAAGAGTTAAGACAATGCAGGAAAATAATTGTGGCCACACAAAATAAGTACATTCTGGGCACAATTTGTCCATTTTCACTCAGGGGTGTACTCACTTTTGTTGTCAGAGGGCAAAAATCAAAAATTCGATTCGCCGAGTTCGCTGTATTTTCCGACAAAATTTGTTTCGACCCAAATTAATTTGCGGCGAAGTGTATTAAAAAACAGCTATTTCCCGGCTGCAGAGAGCCTGTAGGGTGTTGTAGAATGTTGTGCCATGCTCAAATATGCAAAGGGAGCATGGTTTGGTCTTCATACAATGTTGTGTTTTAGTATGACACGCACATGACAGCCGCCTCTCTTAGAATCGCTTCACTCTAAAATGCCCTGGGCACTTATGGGGGCAAAACTGACCAAAAAACTGAGGTGGGGATGCAGCCTGACAAAGTCATGTCAGCGCCAGCTGGAAAGAAACGAGCTGAGGGCTAAGATCCTACAATAGCGTCAAAGAACACAATCGTAGGTTCCTGGAGCCGGCACAGTTCGCAGCACAGTAAGGGGACGTCACAGCAGGGGTCACTCCATGAGGCCAGAGCTTTACACTGTCAACAGATGCTTCCACAGAATATGACAGAACCTGTTCTGTTAAACGCTGATACAGGTAGAGGCCCCCCGAATGAGCGGAGAGGGTGTCGGCAGCAATTTTGCGTTTATGTCTCTGATCATTTTGCCCTTCCTTTCATCCGTCAGTGTCCACTTTCAATCGGTCAATAATTTATCTATATTGCAAAGGCAAAAAACAAACACGAGTTGATCCAAAACAGAGAGGACCAGTAAATGGGATATTTGCATGTCTTCTGTGTTCAGAATCCACTCCTGCTTTTGGCTAGACAATCCTGATCCTTCCCATTCCTTCTGACAGGTGAAAAGAAGGGAAAAACCAAACATAGTGGCAACTTCATAGAGTGGTGAGGGTGGAAACAGCATTCGGAAACCACAGTGAGACAGCGGTCAGTTGGCAGCATCATGAGTAGGCCAGAGTGGCACAATGACAAATTCTGGAGGTGGCAGCAACATCAGGAGCCCACAAAGTGGCACAATGATACAGTGTGGAGATTACGGCATCAACAGCAGCATGAGGTCAGAGAGTGGCACAATCACAAGTTCTGGAGGTGGCAAAAAACAGGAGTAGGCCACAGAGTGGCACAATGACAGAGTGTGGAGGTGACGGCAGCAGCAACAGCATGAGGTCAGAGAGTGGCACAATAACAAATTTTGGAGGAGCAGGCCACAGAGTGGCATAATGACAGAGTGTGGAGGTGGCGGCAGCAGCAGAAACAGCAGCAGCATGAGGTCATAGAGTAGCACAATGACAAATTCTGAAGGTGGCAGCAACATCACGACCCCACAGATTGGCACAATGACACAGTGTGGAGGTGACGGCAGCATCTGCATCATCATGATGTCATAGAGTGGCACAATGACACAGTGTGGAGGTGACGGCAGCAAACAGCAGCAGCCGCATGAGGTCAGAGAGTGGCACAATGACAAATTCTGGAGGTGCAAAAAACAGGAGTATGCCACAGAGTGGCACAATGACACAGTGTGGTGGAGACAGCAGCAGCAACAGCAGCAGCATGAGGTCAGAAAGTGGCACAATGACACAGTGTGGAGGTGAAGGCAGCAGCATCAGCAGCAGCAGCATGAGGTCAGAGAGTGGCACAATGACAGAGTGTTTAGGAGGGTGGCAATACCAGTCCCTGGTAAAGATGGTGAGAGGCAGATGGATCAACTGGCAGCAGATGTGTGGCATCAGGCGGGTCGGCATCAGAATAGTGGCTGAGGCAGGTAGTTAGAATCCAGACTCATTTCTCAAAGTTTTAGTGAGGCGTCATGGCTGGTCTAATCTGATGCATGAGGCATTGGTGTGTGGAAATCCTGGCTGATCCACGCCTGATTCATCTTGACAAAGGTCAGTCTCTCCACAATTTGGGTTGACAAGCGAGTTATTCTCTGGGTAACTATAGCCCCCGCCGCACTGAACACCCGCTCTGATGCCACGCTACTGGCCGGGTAGGACAGCTTCTCCACTGCAAACTCGGCAACTTGCGGCCACACATTCAGTTTGGCTGCCCAGTAGTCCAGTGGATCTTCTAACTGGGGTGGCAGAGTGCTGCCCAAGTAGGCCACCATCTGCTGGTTCAGGGTCTGCTCCAGGTCCTGCTGCTGCTGATGAGTGCCCTCCTCATTAGGCGGGTGAAGGAAGCTGCTCATCAACGACTCCAGACTTAGGTTGCTGTTGATGGAGGTAGTACTGCTCCTACCCCCACATCTTCCCACAGCAGCCCTGGCAGTGGTACGTGAGCGCTGAGGAACCCCCTGGTCACACCTGTCAGAACGTGGACCATGCTGCACATAGGCAGCGGCCAACTGACTACGGAGGATTTATCTATAGTACTTGAGTTTGTCCTCCCTCTCAGCAGCTGGAAAAAAGGCTCCCATTGTGGACGGGTAGCAAGGGTCCAAGAGGGTGGAGAGCCAGAAGTCATCCCTCTGCCGGATGGTGACTATTCAGCTGTCACTAGCCAGGCAAATCAGCATGCTGCGGACCATCTGCACAAGTGACTCCGAGGGACTCCCTGCCTCCATCACCACTGTATACTGCCACGGTGCTTGGGGGTCATCTGTCTCGTCTTCCTCATCTCCATCTACCTCCTCCGGCTGCTCCTGCTCCTCCTCTCCTGTCACCTGGGTAGAAAATCCACTCATTTCACCAGACAATGCTTCTGCTCCAATGTCCTCCTCCTCCTCCACTTCAGCCCCCACCGGACTGATGTGGCTGCGAGATGTAGTCTCCATGTCTCCAGTCCCCTGTCCAGACAGAATTTTCAGCATTTGTTCTAGGACATGAAGCAGTGTAATGGCGTTATTCATCCTGTAGTAATGGCGACTGACAAATAACGTTGCCTCCTCAAACGGCCTCAGAAAACGGCAGGCACCACGCATGAGCTGCCACTGGCTGACATCACAGTTACACAGGGGAGTACTGCTGTCCACTTGGATGATCAAAAAATCATTAATAGCCTTTCTCTGTTCATACAGTCGGTCTAACATGTGCAGGCTGGAATTCCAACGGGTGGAAACATCGCATATCAGCGTGTGTTGGGGGAGGCCATTCTGCCGCTGCAGCTTGAGGAGGGTGTGCCTGGCTTTGTAGGAATGGATGAAGTGCATGCACAGTTTCCTGCCCATTTTTAGAATGTCTTTAAGATCGGTGGAAGACTTCAGGAACCTTTTACAACCAGATTGAACATGTGCACCATGCAGAGCGAATGGACCATCCCTCCTCGGAGCAGCGTGGACACCATGTTGCTCCCATTGTCCGTCACCATGGTTCCGATTTGCAGTTGGCGCGGAGAAAGCCACACATTGATTTCTTGCTGCATGACGCGAAGCAGTTCCTCCCCTGTGTGACTTCGTTCGCCAAGGCAAACCAGGTGTAGAACTGCGTGACACCGCTGTGCCCTGCACATGTGGTATGATGGAACAGCACTTGTGGAGGCTGAGGAGGGGGTGGAGGAGGAGGCGGACATTGGCGCAGGAGCAGCAGTTTGACAACATGGAGGAGAAAGCGGCGTCTCTTGTCCAAGTTGTTGGTGTGGCTGGGCAGTAAGCACATTCACCCAGTGGGCCCTAAAGGACATGTACTGGCCCTGACTGTAGTTACAGCTCCACATGTCCGTGCTTCCATGCACCTTGGAAGAAACCGATAGGCTCAAGAACTGGCCCACCTTCTGTTCTTCATGTTTGTGAAGGGCTGGTACTGCCTTTTTGGAAAAGAAATTACGGCTTGGGACTCTCCACCTCGGCTCCACACAAGCCATTAATTCTCTGAACGGTGCAGAGTCCACCACTTGGAAAGGGAGGAACTGCAGTACCAACAATTTGGACAGGAGCACAGTCAGATTCTGCACCTTAGAATTGTTGGATGCATACTGTTGTCTCTTGGCAATCGCTTCGTTGAACGATTGTTTGCGCCATGAGTAGCGAGGAGCAGGAGCATCTCGACCGGGAGATGATGGCAAAGAGAAACAGTTCTCTTCAGCAGAGGTGGTGGAGCCTTGACTAGCTGAAATGGCATGCGTGCCATTATGTGCTGCCGCTGTTGCTGCGGCAGCAGGATGGACCACCACATCTGAGACACGCTTCTCCCAGGCCACTAGATAGTGATGCTGCATGTGTTGACGCAGGGCCGGGGTGCCAACGTTAGCTCCCTGGCCACTCTTCACTTTCTGCCCACAAATTCTACATATACACATGTCCGGCTCCTCTGGTGTCTTAGCAAAAACCTGCCACACTGCCGAGTAGGTGATTTTACCAGAAACGCTCCGCACTGAGTCACTACTAACGCCGCTGCCTCGCTGAGACTCTATGCCACTACTTTTTTGGACCTGCGAAGCGGGTTTTCTACCCCATGGTCGTTTGGCTCCTGAACTCGCACTGCTGCCACCCTGCTGACTCCCGGCCACACTACCGACTTGCTGGCTGGGCCGCTGCCTGACGCACAAGCTGACACCATCTTCTCCCGACAATGATGATGAAGCCCTTGCTTCACCCAGCTCCAAAATGCGATCGGCTACCTCGTCATCGATTTGTGGTTGCCCATAAATGCTATTCTCCTCAACGGTCTCAGGATGCAGAGCCTGACTGCTTGCAACATAACCTCCCGTGCCACTCTCCATATCACTACTTTCCTGCCTACTGCAAGAAGCAGTGGATGTCTGCCCCACCTCTTCGCTGCCAAGTAGCTGCTGACTGTCCTCAAAGAGTTTGTCCTCGCTGTATAGTGGCGCTGAGCCCAGACCACATGATAGATATCTGGCTGTGGGAACCAGACGGGACAGAGGCGGGTTGAGGTCAGATGAGGGCTGCTGTTCCGCTCCTGGGCCATGCCAACTAAGGGTTTTGTCTGACGTTCCCACCGACGCTTGGCTGGGGTTGTCAGATGTCATCTGGGAGGAAGTGGATGACCAAGTCAACCAATCAAGAACCCTTGGGTTGCTGGTCAACACACGGCCGCTAGATGACACGGCAGTTCTGGCCTCACCGAGTGACCACTGCTGCGACATCCCCCTTACTGTGCGCGACCTGTGCCTGTTTCCCGGGAAAGTTTGTGCCACTGCCACTCGCATGTGAAGAGCCTGCCACCTCTCTGTCTGACATACTGTCTGATCAAAAATTTACATACACTGTTTAATGAAGATCTCTGTATATGATAAATACACACCATGTACACACTCCAAGTACAACACTAACAGGATAGAGGATTCCCAGAATCTGAAATTGAATTTAAAATTCCCTAGTACAACAGGAGAAATTGAAATAATTGTGTAGAAAAAGCAGTCTGTATTTCTATCGCAATGCAACACTATCAGGAATGAGTGGATTATTTTAATTTAAAATTCCCTAATACAACAGGAGAAATTGAAATAATGGCGCAGAAAAAGCGGTCTGTATTTCTATCCCAATACAACACTATCAGGATTGAGTGGATTACTTGAATTTAAAATTCCCTAATACAACAGGAGAAATTGAAATAATGGTGCAGAAAAAGCGGTCTGTATTTCTATCCCAATACAACACTATCAGGATTGAGTGGATTACTTGAATTTAAAATTCCCTAATACAACCGGAGAAATTGAAATAATGGCGCAGAAAAAGTGGTCTGTATTTCTATCCTAATACAACACTATCAGGATTAAGTGGATTACTTCAATTTAAAATTCCCTAATACAACAGGAGAAATTGAAGAGACACAACGAGAGGACTGTGAGGAGCGCAGGTGCCGTCCTTACTTATAGTGCTGTGACGTTACAGAATCTCGCCGGTCTCTGATTGGCTTCATGTCTGATCATGTCATTGAGGATCCTCCTTTCTTCCTCCCAAGTTCATTGCCCCATGTAACGCCATGTGCTTGCAGCCATTTTACAAAAAAAAAAAGACGCTTTGTTCCCGCCAAGTACCATAAACTTCGGCTTCGTGCAGAACCGAAATTTTCATGAAATTCTAAACGAATTCCACTTCGTTAGAATCGATTCGCCCATCTCTAGTCACAGGCAGAAGATCAGGTCCATTACAAGCCAAAGATCAATGTCAGAGTATTGTACACAGAATCACTCACTAAACATCACTAAGTGCACCAACAAAATGTTGAGAACCGAAAGGGGAGGTGCCTAAAAACATGATTTTTTTTTTTTTTGGGTCACATACTGTGTAGACACAGCAAATTCTGTGCAGATTCTGTGTCTGTTATCCCCACCCTCGTGACAATGAAATACATTTTACATTTTATGATTCGATTTAATGACTATGATTAAAGATTTAATGCAACTTGAAACTTATTGGATATCTACTTACTGTACAAACTACTATCCCTCTGTTTTCATGTGAAGGATTAGACCTATTAGGAACAAGACCTAAACCCTTGACCAATAAACCCAAATCTATTTTGATGTGGATAAAATAAACTTAAGAAAATTAAAAAGGTCATAAAAAATGAAAACCATGTTTTAATACATTGTCCTTTTTTGATATTGTGCTTTTAAACTTACACTGTCAGGAATTGATTATATTTGCAGATTAGATAATAGCTAAATGTCAATCTTAAAATATTTGAACAAAGAGAAGTTGTTATACATTAATAAAAAATTAAGGCTTCCATCCATGTTATGTTGATTTGAATAATGTTTTTACTTAATTCACGGGCTTTGATAAATGAGAACACTATCAGTTAACATTATTTCTTGCTTAAGGGGAAATTAATATTTTATGTTGTGTTTTGGAACAGAATGTTACACTCAAGTTTTTCAAACAAAAACATTGACATATATTATGTTCTGTTATGAGTGTACACATTCTAATCTACTCCATAATCTCTAATTGAATACTTTTTAATTATTTCTTACACTGCCCCGTCCCCCATCAACTGTTTCCTGTATATAAAAAAATCTACTGCTTGAAGATTTTATTAGTATTATAAGCCAAAATCAAGGAATTTTCTCTCTATCTTTTATCTCTGTCACTCCCCCTGAAACCTTGCCAGTTTGTACCCAGTATCCATACTTTATCATCAGCATATCTTTTGTAAGCTGTTGTATTGGTCTCATGATGCCGAAATGTGAACAGTATGATGAGGAGGACTGTTTAAACCACAATTCAAATTGATCCCCTAAATTTATTGGGTGATTCAGGGATCAAACAGCTGTTGTGAATTTTGCCATTAAGCTCCTTGATAGAGATTAGCATGTTGTGCAAAATGTCCTGAAACATTGAACAGTTGGACATGTGCCTCTAGAGCAGTGTTTCTCAACTCCAGTCCTCAAGACCCACCAACAGGTCATGTTTTCAGGATCTCCGACACAATGCACTGACAATAATGATATCACCTGTGCAGAATGCATTGACAATAATGATATCACCTGTGCAATGCTGAGGAGATGCTGAAAACATGACCTGTTGGTGGGTCTTGAGGACTGGAGTTGAGAAACACTGCTCTAGAGCATTTAAAAGAAATTCAAGAAATTTTATGTTCATCGTGTAATTTCAACCACAAATCCAATATTCTGAACTTTATGTGAGTGGTGTATTTTCCCGTAGATAAATAGGTAACCTGACATGCTCTGTGTAAAATTGTAAATTGAGGTCTGAGATCATAGATTCAGATGGATTTCTTAATTCTTATACTTATCTATTCTTTTTTCTTCATCTGTATGTTATAACCGTATGTTTTATTTCCACCTTTATGCTGTTTGCCTAAAATAATGTATAAAGATGAATTTGATAAAGTTCCCCTGGAAAAGCAGCAGTTTATCACTTTTGTTTTGTCTGATGTCTTTAAAAAAAATCTCTGTTTTGGATCTTACCCTGTTAAGCAAGAGATTTATCATTTCAGAATGATAAATTAAGTGTTTTTCCTGAAATTTAATTTTTTTCATTACTCCATCAAACTATATTTCATTTCCCATCATATGATCAAATAAATTACATAGATTTATTAACACCTGATTGTTTATATTTCTGTCTAATAAAGGACAGTGTCTTTTTTTATAACCACAGTTACAAAAAAGTTGGGACACTGTAAAATGTAAAGAACACACAAACGCAGTTCTTTGGAACACAGACTATAAGAAATTAAAAGGTAGCCATTTTTTCATCTCATTTGAATAAATTAACTAAATTAGAAATTGATGGCAGCAACCATGTCCACAATTGAGTAGCATCCGCTCTTCTCTTTACAACAGTCTGTAAACATCTGTGGGAAGACCACTTGCTGGAGTTTTGTGAGCTCTGATGAGAGGAATGAAGTCTCATTCTTATCTGATGTAGGATTCAAGCTGCTCAATAGTCCTGGGTCTTGCTGATTTTTTCATTTTCTAATGTACCAAATGTTTTCTATGAAAGGTCTCCACCCAGACTCTTCTTCTGTGAAGCAATGCTGTTGTGATGGATGAAGTATGTTATTTAGCATTGTCTTGCTGAAATATGTAAGGCCTTCCCTAAAAGAGAGGTTGTCTGGATGGCAGCATATATTGTTCTAAAACCTTTATATACTTCTCAGCATTGATAGTGGCTTTCAAGGTATGTAAACTCAAGGAGCTTTAAGGAGAGTTAGGGGCTTGTCCATTATCTAATGTCAATAGATTCCATATGCCAGAATCTGCGTGATGGTATCCTTAACACTCTGTTGTCGACGACTAAGGGCGACATGTATGAACATGTATGAAGTAAATAGTCGAGTCTCATTTTCAGTATATAATGCGCCTGAATGTATGAAAGTGGTTTTTGTGCATTCAGAAATGGTGTGTAAAGTTTGATGCGCCTCGCCTCTGTGTTAGGCGCATTACGGAACTTAGGCGTATAAGTAATGCACCTAACATGTATTAAGGTTCAAGACAGGCTGGAAATAAGAGAAAAATCATTAGAATAGCATGTCAGTGAATAGAAACTATGGTACTGATCCTGCTTAGAGGACCTAAGGTCCCAGCAATACCTGTGCTGTGCTGGCTCTTGCAGCATGTAAAATAAATGGTAAGAGCAGCAAAAATACATTTCAAATTTAATGTAGTAAAAATTTAAAATATAAAAATCTGAACAACATAATCAGTGGGTTTTTAATGTAAAATTAGTTTAAGATTCTATGAATTTTAAATACATTTTATAGGAGATATTTCTATATTTTGGGGATATATATTTGTATATTAATTTTTTATGATCACATTTTTTATGAAATTTAAATAATTTAATTTTATATAGTTTGATAATTATAATAAATTACTTTTATTAATGTACTGGTGTAAGTTGAGAAATAAGGGACATTTTTGCCCCTTACAGCAAATCTAGCTTCACTTCGACGCCTCAGGCTCAGGCAGACCACATTCACATAATCTTTCCTGTTTGGGGCAGTAATTTCCCAAAAATGTGTCAAAACTTATCAAAAAAGGGGGGGGGACACACCCCTTTCCCCCCCCCAAACGCCTTCCCCCAAACCCCCCCTTGATGTTAGGGCCCCATTTGAAATGTTGAGTCTTACAAAAAAAGCCCCTAAAAAAATTTTATTAGTTTTCATTAGAAAAGGGGGTACGCCAGAAAAAGGGTGGTACGCCGAACATAATTTTCCCCTAATTTTTACATACATGCGGTTAAAATTTCCCCCTGTGCCCCTGCCCTTAGGGTGTTCCCTTTTGGTGGGTTTTTTATTTACATAATAAAAAGCTAAGGTCTGGTTCCCACCTGTGTTGGTTCTTCCATTTTGAACAGATTAGGGAAAAAAAAAGGAAACCTTTTAACCCATGTACAAAATGATGCAAACTGAGAGCTGTCCATTTATATCCACTCACTATGGACTTCAATGTAAAAAAAATTTTGACAGATACGTTTTTTTAAAGGAAAAATTGAACAAACTATTTTAACTTTTCACCAAAAGAAACTGGGTACCCCCCAAACAGAAAAAACTGAAGTAAAAAGGGGAGCTCAAAAATTCCATAGAAATGAATAGGCCTTTATTTTTTTCTGTTTTTTATTCCCCAAAAAAAGGGCCAAACCAATGTTTGGGGATGCCCCTTCAGAAAAACTTACTTCTCATACTTTTAAAATAGATCTACAATGTATTACAATAGCAATTATTGTTATATAAATTGGCCCTTTCTGCATTTTCCCTAAATTAAAGTGGGGGCCCAAAATATACACCCAAATAAATTTGGGTTTTTGGGCCCCCCTTTTTGTTCTTGTGCCTTCTCTACTGAGTCACATTTTCTTCCTCATTAAATGGATTTATGATGTGTCATGTAAGAAACATCACAGAAAAAACACCCCCGCAACCACTCCCCTTGGGGAAAAAAAACGGTTGGGTGCGGCATGGGATGATCTGGGGGGAATTTTTTTCATACCCCTTCCTCTTGGGGCCCCCTCACTTTTTTTAAGGGGACTTAAAAAAATTTTGGGGATTAATCCATCCCTTTCACAATGGACCCGCTAAACAAACTTTTCCCCTTTAATTTGGGGGCTTCCAGGAGACTAAAATTCCCGAAATTTTAGAGATAAATTTTTTCCCCTTCCCTTTTCCCGATGTAGGGTTTTGGGGTGTTCAACAAACCTGGGAAATTTTATGCCGGGTTTTTTTTTATCTCATACGTGCCAAATTTTCAAGGGCGCCCCCGCGACCACTTTTCCCCGGGGCGCAGGGGGTTTCCCGAGCCCCCTACACCCCAGCAGAGCCCCCCCCCGGGACGCGGGGTTTGGGGTCTTCTCACCTCCCCGCCCCCCCGGCGTTTTACTTTCCGGGCCCCGCTCCCCTTTTCATCTGTCTCCCCCTCCCCCCCGCGTGGCTCCGCCCCTTGGGGGGCCGCGGGTCACAGTTTGAATTTAAAGGGGGATGCGCCGGAAAATTTGGGCATTGCCGGGGCCCGCTCCTTTTAGTCCCCCCCCCCCCCCTCCCTTTCCCGTTTTTCCCGTCCTGCCTTTCCGTGTACCGACCGGGGGGTTTCCGGTACCGACCAGAAAACCCCAAAACCACCTGGGCCCCACCTCCTGCTTGTCTAAAACCCTCTACAACCCAACCGCCCTCCCTGACCTCCTGCCCCGTCCCCCCCCACTACAGCCTGCCTGCCGATCCTGTACCCGTTACCCTTGGCCCCAAACCCAGGCAACCCCGCCAATGATAAGGGCCTGGTTTGGGCTCCCACCCAGCAAGACCCTCCCCCGGGTTTGCGGCGGGCTCTGGTGAAAAAACCGGGGGCCCCCTTAGATTCCACTTCCCTGGGGTGGGGTTTACCAATCGCCTCGTGGTCCAGGGGGAAACCCCCTCCAAACCCTTAAAACAAAAATTTCTATGGTTGAAGGCAGGGCTTCAGGCAAGCAAATTTTAATATCCCCAAACCTTTTTTTCTGCAAAGCAAAACTGGTTTGTGAGGATGCAGTATTGGTTTTTAAAAAAACCAAATTTCTGGGAAAAGAAAAAGGGGTGAGACCACCCCAACGAACAATATGAAGTTACATGTTGTGAGATGGTGAGAGGGAGAGTCATTGAAGACAGATACGTTTCTTCCATTTTTGAGTCCTTTGTGGGGTTAGGCTTCAGGGGTTTGGGTTTCCCACAACCCCCCAGGCTGGTTTGGGGAAAAAAGGGGTTTCCCGAAATTGGGGGTTTTTTTTAAATTAAGCCCCCTGCAGCCTTTATAAGTGGTGCAAATGCATTAAGTCAGGGCCTGCATATGGTACTATAAAAAGAAAAAAAGAAGACTTAGGACGACATGTATGAAAGGGGGTTTTTAAACCCTTTTTTTTTGGGGGTACAATGGGACCTAAAAATGAGCCGGCAATGAGGGCAAAAGCACCCCAACTAAAGTGTTGGAGCATTTTTCAAAAAATCAACACTTTCTAATGCACCCCAACATGAAAGGGGTTTCCCGGGGGGGTTCTGGGGTAAAAAATTTGGGGGGAACTCCACCACAATTCCCTAAAAGGACACATATATTAAATTTGGGTTTTGGGGGAAAAACTAGGGGGCCCTTAATGCCCGACGGGAACCGATTTTCAATGTTTTACCAGCCTGAAAGTCGAAGTGACAGATTGCTGTAAGGGGGGAAAAATGTATAATATTTCCCCAGCTTTACACTGGGTTTAAAAACAAAAAGAAAATTTTTTCTAAAAAACAAACTGTATTAAAAAGGGAAATTTTTTAAATTTAAAAAAAAATGTGATCTATTAAAAACCACCAAAATTTTTTTTTAAATGGACATTGATTTCCATGTCCCGGGGGCCCCAGCATGAAACCCCGAACCGCAAGACCCCCAGAAAAAAAAAAAAATTTCGGGAAAAAAACAGTCTTTTAACCCCCAATTTTAGTTTTAAAAAGGACATTGACTATACCTGTCCCTTTGGGCCCCAGGAAAAAAACCCCCCAACCTGCAAAGACCCCCAGATTTAAAAAAAATTTCGGAAAAAAAACAGTCCTTTTTAACCCCCTTTTAGTTTCACGGAAAATTGACTAAACCCCGTCCGGGCCACAGCCTGACCCCAAACCTTTCATGACCCCCCCAAATTTAAAAAATTCCTGAAAAAAAGGAAACTTTTAAACCACCATTTTAGTTGAACTGGACATTGACTATACCTGTCCTGTACCCCGAATGACCCCCAAACCTGCATGACCCCCCGATTTAAAGTGCCTGAAAAAGGGCTTTGAACCACCATTTTAGTTTAAAAATGGACATTGACAAAACATGTCCTGTTCGCACATGACCCCAAACCTGGTAACCCACAATTAAAAGTGCCGGAAAAAGGAGTCTTTCAACCCATTTTTGTTTCACGGCATTTTACTATACCTGTCCCGGGCAAGCATACCCCAAACCTGATGACCCCCACCCTTTAAAAAGTGCCGGAAAAAGAGTCTTTCAACCCAATTTTAGTTTTTACTGGGAAATTTACTTACCTGTCCCGGGCCACGCATGAGCCCCCCAAACCCGAGACCCCCCATTTAAAAAGTACCCGGAAAAAAAAAGTCTTTTCAACCACCCTTTTAGTTTCAGGGGAATTGACTATATGTCCGGGGCCCCAGCATGGCCCCAAAACCCGCTTAAACCCCCCGATTTAAAAAAATCCGGGGAAAAAAGGGGTCTTTCAACCACCATTTTGTTTCACGGACATTGCTAACCTTCGGGCCACAGCGGGGCCCCAAACCTCTGACCCCAGTTTTAAAAAATGCCCGAAAAAGGGGTCTTTTTAAACCACCATTTTAGTTTTAAATGGCATTGATATTCTTTCCTGGACCGCAGTAGACCCCTTTAAACTGTTGACCCACAATTTTTAAAAAGGGCCGGAAAAAAGGGTTTTCAACCACCATTTATTGAACTGGACATTGACTAACCCCGTCCCGGACCGCAGCACGATCCCTTAATTACTGACCCCAGATTTAAAAAATGCCTGAAAAAAGGGGTCTTTGAACCCCATTTTTGTTTAACTGGACATTTATATACCCGTCCCGGGCACACATAGCCCCCCAAACCTGCATGCCCCCCATTTAAAAAGTGCCGAAAAAGGGGTCTTTGAACCACCATTTTAGTTGAAATGGACATTGACTATCCTGTCCCGTACCACGAATGACCCTAAACCCTGCATGCCCCCCAGATTTAAAAGTCCCTAAAAAAGGAGTCTTTGAACCCCATTTTGTTGAACTGGACATTGAAAATACTGCCCTTACCCACATGCCCCTCAAACCCTGGAAACCCACAGATTAAAAATCCCGGGAAAAAAAAGAGTTTTAAACCCCCCTTTTGTTTCACTGGACATTACTATACCTGCCCGGGCCCACAGGGGACCCCCAAACCTGCTACCCCCCCATTAAAAAAGTCCCGGAAAAGGGTCTTTCAAACCCCATTTAGTTTCACTGGACATTGACTTACCTGCCCCTGGGCCAACCATGACCCCCAAACCCGCTGACCCCCTTTTAAAAAAGTACCAAAAAAAGGAGTCTTTCAACACCTTTTTAGTTTCATGGACATTGACTATCCTGTCCGGGCCCAGCATGACCCAAACCTGCTAACCCCTTTTTAAAATTCCCGGAAAAAAGGGATCTTTAAAACCCCCTTTTTTTGTTTCATGGACATTGACTATACTGCCCGGGCACAGCATGACCCCCAAACCCTGCTGACCCCCAATTTAAAAAGGCCTGAAAAGGAGCTTTGAACCCCCTTTTTAGTTAAAACGGGACTTTTGACTATATTTTTCCCTGGCCCGCAGTATGACCTTTAATCTGTCGCCCACTTTAAAAAAGTCCGGAAAAAAAGGGTCTTTCAACCCCCATTTTATTTTCACTGGACATTGACTATACCTGCCTGGGCCCAGCATGCCCGCCCGATTTAAAAAGTCCCGGGAAAAAAGGGAGTCTTTCAACCCCATTTTGTGAAAGGACTTGACTATACCCCCTTTGGCCACAGCATGCCCCCCAAAACCCGCTTTATCCATGCTGTGATGCTTTTGGGGCCCGTGACGGGAGGACAAGGAGGTAAGACTGCGGGTTTGGGTTTTGCATTAACCAGAAGGGACAGTTTGCGACCCTTGTTAGAGTTCACAGGGCCCTGACCCAGCAATGACAGGCCTGGGGTCCTGCAACCGACGATCCACTGGCTTGCGTGTTGTCGCCAGCACTGGAAGGAGCACCTTCTCTCGTACCTGTACCTCCATGTCCTACATCCCTATTTGCTCGCTTGCCACCTGCATTTCGCTTCATGTTCAGAAAGATAAAAATTTAAGAAGGTATGGAAGAGTTTTTGACAGTCTCTTATTGAAAGATGTCAAATCACAGCTATTCTTAAATCCCACTAATTTCCTACAGCCAACTAGGATTAGAAACTGAATTGTTTCTAGCGAATACCTGTGAAATGCGGTCTGGTGGAAGAACCGTAAGACAAAATCAATAGTGTTCTTCCTTCAGTCCCAGGGATTTACACTGCCCAGTAGGATTTGGAATTGATAGTTTTCAACAAAACTATCATACAAGTGCGCTATCTGCCCCAAAAACTGGATTAAACCGAGCGCAATAAAAATATTCAGAAGTTACACGGATGAGAAATTGCATTTTTTGCAGCAATGACAAAAGAGAACAGTTGCTAGAAAATTTTTCGATCAGAAATTTCATGTACAACTTGGCTATTTGAAAAAAACTAGGGCCGCACCTCGTGCAATACAGCTATTTAAAAGTTTTAACGGATAAAAAAACGGGGGTTTTTTGCACCAATGAAATACGGCAACAGTAACTAAGAATTTCTGTATCCAAATTTAAGTGGGAAGGTGGCTATTTGAAAAAACTGGGGCGAACCAAAGTGCAATATAGTATTTAAATGTTATACGGATAAAAAAAGGTGTTTTTTGCACCTATGAAATAAAAACAGCAATTTACTAGAAAAGTTCTGTATCCTAATGTAAGTACAAGGTGGGTCTTTGAACAAAACTGGGCTGCACAAAATACAAGGTACTATTTCACCAAAAACTGGTAAAAAAAAAAAAACCTGCATTTTCAATGCAGGTTCAAAGCAGTCTGGGCTGCACAATATACACTCTCCTTTCAAAAGCCTTTCTTTCTGTGTTCGCCCCTCCCCGCGGCTGTACAGCGCTAGTCTCAGCCTAACTAACTAAGAACTGAATTCTCTAATCTACCTATGTTTTTTGTTCACCAGCTAAAAGCCTAGTTGTCTGTGTGACAAAGAAACTGTTTCGCTGAGCTGTTATTGAGGAGAAGCTAACCCCTCCTGCTCTTATGAGCACCACTGACACACTGTGCTGAACAGGAAGGGTGTTCTATGTAAAACGAGGTCATGTGATTTTTCCAGCCAATGACAAACCATAACATCCAGTCATGATGTTCCCACCCAGCTCACCCTGTTCTATGCTCTAAGCTGATTTGCTGGCCGCCAAAATGACAGGAAGCGCCGAAAATGGCGCGATAGTAATAGATTATGCGCAGATTTTCACCTAAATTATCGCGTGGTCGAAAATTTCCGTTCAACATAAAAACCGTGCCGATTTCAACTTTGTCAATTATAATCACTCAACACTACTGTAAACCCTTTGTGAATAGCATGCTTTCCTTGTATTTAGTGTATTTTCACAGGGTCACTCAGTGTGCCTCTAGTATAGTGAGGACTATTAGTTGTTCAGTTAGAGCTCAGCTGAGCAGGTTTTTTTATTTTTTCCTGAAGAGTAAAGGCTGACTTTTTGTTGCTGCTGGACCTTAAAATAAATCAGGGACCCATCTGGACTAGGACTATATCTGCAGTGTCACTGTCTCTGTTCGTTTAAGCCCAGTTAGTCTACCTAATTCTAACACTAATCCTCTACAGGGTGATACAGTGGGTTAAAAAAGGAAATTTTAAAAACCCCCCTTCAACTGTTTCTCATTTTTAAACATTTTGACCACAAACTTAAATGTATTTTGTTGATATTTTATGTTAAAGAACAGCACAAAGTAGCAGGTATTTATAAAGTGTGAAAGAAACAATATGTGCTTTTCAAAATTTTTGCAGATTAAAAAACTGAAAAGACATGCATGTGTGTTCAGTCCTATGTACTCTGAAATGCCTAAATAAGATCCAGAGGGACAAATTGCCTTTTAAATTCCCCTTTTAGTGAGAGGGGATTTACTTTTGACTATCGTCTTTGGGGGGTCGTTTAGTCGTATGGCAATTATAAATTTAAGATATCCCAAGTCGATAATAGATTATTGCCGATGGGCCATTAAAGTCATTTGGGGGAACAACAAAAAAACCTTTATTCCCTTTCACCCAAACAGGGGGTGAAGAAGCTGGAAAAAACTTTCCCCCACAGTCCCAAAAGGTTTTTTGGGGTAATCTTAGCAACACACTTAGGTTTTTAAAAAAACCACAGAAAAAAAATCACAACCATTTACTACCCTGTCTTTTAAACCCCGCAAAACCCCTTAAAACCGGGATGACCCCCAAATTAAAAAGGTTTCCGAAGGCCCCGTATGATTTGAACCAAATTTTTAAATTGAAATGGGCATTGATTATCCCTGTCCTGGGGAAAGCAGCCCTGAGCCCCAAAACCCCGCATGAACCCAATTAAAAAATTTCCGGAAAAAAAAGGCTTTCAACCAAACCCTTTTAGTTTAACTGGCATTAACTATTCCTGTCCGGGCCGCAGTATGCCCCTTTTAAAACCCGTCTGTCCCCCCCAAAATTTAAAAAATGCCGGGAAAAGGAGTCTTTTTAAAAACCCCCTTTTTGTTGAACCCGGACATTATTTTTCCTGTCCTGGGGCCCCAAACATGAGCCCCAAACCTGCAATTGGGCCCCCAGATTTAAAAATGCCGGAAAAAGGAGGGCTTTCAAAAAACCCCCTTTTAGTTGAAAAAAGGGGCATAGGGCTAACCTTTCCCGGGCCACAGCATGGGCCCCTAAACCTTTTTTTGAAAACCCCCCCTTTAAAAAAATTCCGGGAAAAGCAGTCTTTGAACCACCATTTTAGTTTTAAATGGACATAACTATATCTGTCCCCTTAAACCCCAGAATGACCATTAAAAAATGTCTGAAACCCCCAAAATTTAAAAAGTGCCGGGAAAAAAGGGGTCTTTTAACCACCCCTTTTAAATTTTAAATGGCCCTAAGGGGCTAACCTTCCTGGGCCCCAGCATGACCCCTAAAACCCGTTTTGGGCCCCCCAGATACAAAATGCCCAAACTATTTTTTTTAAATGAATCCATTTGGTTTTTTAATTTTTTTTGGGAACTGACATTTTTTTTACAGAATTTAAATTTTGGGAAGTTTTTTTTTTTAGTTTTACCCTTATTTCCATTTTGCAATTTTTTTTAAGTTGTTTAAAATACAACATACAACCCCCCCCCCTGCATTTTTAAAAGGGATTTTTTACACGTTTTTGATGTGTTTAAATTTGGGCCGCACAACCCCCTAAATAAAACAAATGTCCTAATCATTTCCCCCAAAAAACTTTTTTAGTTTAGGGAAGGGCATTTGCCCTCCTGGCTTTGAGACTGATTCCCAATCAATTCAATGGTTTTTTTCTTTTTTCCCCCAAAAACCCTTTCTTCATTGTTTAGGGAAAGACCCCCCTGGAAAATCAAATGATGCAAAACCCCCTTAGTGACCCACCCCAAAAAATTTTTAAAGCCTAAATTTGGGGCAATATGGGTTTTCAGCCCTGGGCCCTTTTTTGGACACTACTTAACCTCACAAAAAATCACCTTTTTCAAAATCTGTTTTTTTAGAAAAATTTTGAAGCTCCCTGATTCCCCCCAAAAACCGGTGAGACCCATTTTTGGTTTGGCCGTCAGCCATCGTTAACACGGAGGCCCCAAGCTGCCAGACTTACAGTGGGTGGGGTGAGAGACCAGGCAGCGTCGTCATCTTTTAAAAACCCCCGCAGGTTCAAAACCGGGCCGGAGTTACAGTGGGGGGCGGTGAAGCCCAGGCTGGCCCCCGTCTCTTTTAACAGGGAAAAAAATTCCCCCTTATCGCGCAACGAAAACGGGTCGTGCTAAAACCCAGAGTCCCGGAAGGGGAAGTGGGGAGGTAAGACCCCCACCCTTTCCCTCTTTACACAGTCAAGCCCTGGGTGGGGTTTTGCCCCTCCATAGGGAGTGGGGCCCAAATTTGGGAGCTTCATTTGGGAAAATATGGTGGTTAACACTCCTGTTCCACCCGGGGCCCTTTTTTTCTTGAATTCTTTTTTTTTCTTTTTTACTAAAACCGGGGGGGGGAAAATTTGTCTCTGTATTTGTTCTTGTCCGGCTCCCCCCCCCCCCCCCCCCCCCCCCCCATGCCCTTTGAAAAAACCTACATCGGGTTTCCAAGTTTTCCTGTCCCCTTCCCTTTGTAAAATTTTAAAAGGGGAAATTTTTTTTTCCAGTTTATTTTGTACTTTGCAATTTTTTTTAGTAGTTTAATTTTTGAAAACGCTTTTTTAAAATAGGAGGGAATCCCCCCAGGCCTTTGTTTTTTTTTTTAATTGTTTTAAAAATTGGGTTTGTCTAATACGGGGATTGAAGTATTTTAAAAGCCTTGCAAAAAAAAGTCTTTTTTGCAAATATGGGGCCTTTAAACAGGGGCCCCTTCCCAAATCCTTTTTTTTGGGACAGTACCTCCCCCCTTGAGCCACCTTGACAATTGTGAAGAACAAAGTCTGTTTAAAAACTTTTTTTTTTAAAATTTGGCCCTTTGTAGTATAGCTACATGTCCGCAAAATCCCCCCAAAAATTTAAAAAATGACCGATGAGCCACTTTTGCAATGTGAAGCAAATGTCTGTTAAAACAAAATTTTTTTTGTATTTCTGCCCTTTAAAGCAGCATGAAACCCAAAAAAATTAAAAAATGCTTCTCAGCCAAATATTAAAAAAGTGATGGGAAAAGCCACTTTTAAAACCACATTTTTGTTCCCCAAAGGCCATATTTAGCTGTAAACTAACAGCAACATGACCCCCAAAAAAAAATTTTAATATGACTTTTCAGCCAAATTAAATTAAAAATTTTGATGGAGAAATTTCCACTTAGAAACCCAATTTTTTGTTCCAAAGGTCCCCTGATTTAGCTGTTTCTCACGCAACATGGCCCCCAAAAAAATTTTTAAAAATGACTTTTCAAACCACTATTAAAAATTGTGAAGGAGAAATGGGCCCCTTAGAAGCCACATTTTTGTTCCAAAGGGCCATATTATAGGGTAAACTCACCCGCAACATGACCCCCAAAAATTTAAAATTTTTGACTTCTCCCGCCACTATTAAAAAAATTTTGATGGAGAAATGCCACTTAGAAGCCCATTTTTGTTCCAAAAGGGCCTTAAATTATAGCTGTATCCCACGCAACAAAGACCCAAAAAACCCCTGACAATCCGGGAAAAATTCCCTTAAAATAAATGAAGGGAAATGGAAACGTGTTTAGAAACCTTTCTGTCTTTTACCCTCTCCTCACCGCAAAAAACCCCAAAAAAGAACTGTTGGGGGAAAAAAAGGGAAAAAAAAATTGCAGTAAGAAATGATCATCTTAAAAAAAAGTTTTCAAGGGACCAAATTTTTGGGTTTTAAGAGGAATGGGGAAGTAGGGCCGGAAACAATTTGGTGACCCCGGGAAATTTGGGGCCCCCAAAAAAGAATCCCCCCCAAAATCCCCCCTGCCTGATTTTATTTTTCTGGGTGAAAGTAAAAAAGATCCACATTACTGTGGAAAAACCGGATGGGGTTTTTTCGGGAATGATCCCCCAGCTGTGCTGAAGGTCCGTCAGGGTATGGCTGGCTTTCTGGGGGAGGACAAAACCTCTATGGCGTGGCGGCCCAAACCCCCGGGCCATTGTCCATTTTTTTTAAACCCCGAAATCTATTGGGGCGGAACACCTACAAAAAAATCGGGGTTGAGAAAGCAGAAAAGTCGTGCACCATAAAACTTAAGGGTCTCTCTGTGTGTTTTGGGTGTTGGCCCCGCATTGCATGCGGTTTGGGGGAGGGGGTTAAAAAAAAGATTTCGAGGTCCCCCCATTAGGCTTCTGCCACCTTGCCTGCTGCCGTGTTGCCGGGTACGGCTACTTTTTGGGACTCTAGATGTCCCCGTCGCTGATGGTTTTTTCCACCGTGACATTTAAGGGAAAGTGAAGCAACGGCCCAAAAGATGTCTCCAGTTGATCAATCAGCAAAGGGCTCCTTTTCCCGATTTTATCCTAAATTTTGGGGGGGTGGAAAAAAGTTTCTGGGGGTTTTTTTTTTTTTTTTACCGGGGGTCCGGGGGGGTGGCCACCCATAACTGTTGTTCATTTTATGGCCTTAATTTCGAGGTTTATGTTGGAGGAAATTTGGGGCATCCCAACACTCATTGAAGGATGGATCCTTATTTCCCCAACCTCAGGGTCGAGGGGCACTAGCAAATGTTTCCTCATCTTCCCCCTCCGCCTCAAAATTTTGCGCCAACCTCTTTCCAAGGGGGCGTCGGGAACTCGGTATCTAGGAATACCTCCCCCTCCCCGCTTCCTCCCCGGGACAGGGTTAACACAAACCCTGACTTTCCCCAGATGATGCACCCCCGGGCTGATGCCCGCCTTTTCAATAAACCCCGGACCCCGAACCACTGCCTAATGAAAACCGATAAAAAAGAGAAACGTCGGGGCCCTTTTGGATTCAATTTTTGAGAAAGGCTCTGTGTCCCCCATCGTGTCCGTCCCCTCCTCCGTTCTGGGGGGAAACCCTTTTTTTCAGAGTGTTCCAACGATCGTTTCCAGAAAATAAACAAACCCCAATGCTCATGGGGACAAAGGGGATTCCGCAAAAGAAACCAAAATTGGGGGGGCTTTTTTCAAACTGGCTAGGATGGGGCAAGCTCTTTCACCCCGCCTCCGCCTCCGGGGGCTCAAAACCCCCAGGGCCCCCAAACCCCGGGTTGTCAGGGCCATGGGGTTTACCTTCGTACTGCTTAAAAGGGCCTTTCGCTGCTGCCCCAAAAACCCAAACGCTGGAACATTTTGGAAAGGGGGGAATTCCAGCCCCTGTTTCCAAAAGTCAACAATGAACGGTTGGGGGGGAGGCCAGCGACGCTTAAAACAAACGCAGCCGGCAGGGCGAAGCAGGTTTTCGAACGGCGGAATTTTCAATTTAACTCAAGCCTTTCCCCAGCAGGCATTTCCCGACCCGGGGGCTTTTTTAGAAAAATTTTTGGGCTAACAAAAGGGTTTTTGACCCGTGGCCCGGCAAGGGGTGTGCTCCACCAAACCCATCTTAATTTGGGGGCCAGCAAAATTTTGCCCATTTTTCGCACACCACCCTTGCCTGGCACAAGGTTCTTGTCACCCAGCCAGCGCTCGGCTCCTTGCGAGAGCCGTCCACAGCTCCTGACCTTTTGGGGGTGGACGGTCTCCAAACAGATTAAAATTCAACACGGCCTGGGTTTTTCTGGCCCCCGGTTTAAGCCCCCCAAGGGAGAGGAAACCCTTGGGGGAAAAGAATCCTGCACCATCCCCTGCCCGGGTTTTTAAGAGCGGTGCCCGAGCCCCGAGAGATACCGTCCCCCCCCAAAACATCCACCCAGCTTTACTCATGAGCTTTCCAGAGGGTATAGCCTCCTGGCCAAAGCTTACCCAGTCCATGTGTCCCCTTGGTCGATGGGCTTTTCTGGCCCCAGATGGGAGAAACAACGGGGCTTGAAATTTTTAGATGACACGTGGCGGGCCGGGAGGGACCCTTTTTTTTGGGAAAGAAATGCCTGCTCGGGAACTTGGGATTGGGGCAGGCAAGGGCCAAGGGCTGGGGGGGAACCCATTTTCTGTCCACGAGACGGAAAGGCAACAAATTTTCCCAAAACCCCAAAAACCGGCAAAGCCCACAAATTCCCGGCTTTTGTCTTTGGGAAGGTTTGGGATTAAATGTTTCTTTCTGGGCCCCCAAAACCCGGAAAAACCCGAAAAGGTTTGCTGCTAGAAATTGGCCCCCGTACAGCGTCAGTTCATCAAACCGGAAGGAGAAAAAAATAGGGGTGGTCTCTGGGGGTGCTGTTTGGGACTTCGGCCCCGGGGGAAGGTTTTTTGGGAATTCCCCTGAAAGCGGAGGCTGAACGCCCCCTTTATGACTCCCGAAAACATGGGCAGCCGAGGAAAGCTTGGTTGGGGGCGGAGGAGAGGAGGTGGAGACAGAGGGTGTACAGTGGTTGGAGGACCCCGCTCGTCTGGCCTTTTTTGGCCAAGTTTTTGCCTTTAAAAATTTAACCCATTCCCTTCGCTGCATGTGACTAACATGTTGGGGTTGGGGTTTAAACACCTAAGGTTCTTGCCTTCAAATTTTGCGTTTTAAAGGCAAAGGGGGCATTACATCGCTGGGTTTGGGAAACAGAGGCTTGCTCAAAGGGAAAGGGCCCCGGCTTGAGAGGTCCCCGGACCTTTTTTTACGGTGAAAAAACGAGGAGCTGGGGTTTTCCCCTGACCGGGCTGGGGAATCATTTCAGCGGAAATTTTTCGACCCGGGGGCCCCCCTCTCCCCTTTTTGAGGGGGGAAACCCCCGTAACCTGAAACCCTACCCCATCGCTTCCCCTCGTCCAGGGGATTTAAACGCTCGCACTAAACAAATTTTTCTGAAAAACCCCTTTGGGTCCGGGAATGTTGGTTTATAACATCATCATCAAAACAGGGGAACTTTTTCGGGCCTGACATTCTGCATCCAGGAGCTGCGGGCACAAGAAAGGGACTGCAAGGGGTTGCCGCCGCCCCCGGATAAAATTTTTTTTGATCGAAACCCCTTTCCTTCTCCTCCTCTGATGCATCCGGGAACTGGGCGTCAGAGCAGAAAAAAATCATCCTCTTTGGCCCCCTTGAAACTTTTTAAAAGCCTTCTGACCCCAACCACATTTTTTTCATCAAAGAGGCTTTAGAAAAAGTTTTTATTTTCCCCAGTGGTGGGTACGGGGGTTTACATTTGGGGGTACCTTCGTTAAATTGGACGTTTCGATGATCTGATATGACATTGGGGGCCGTGACTGGGAGACGAGGAGGTAAAAACTGCTGGGTGCAGGTTTTTCATTAACCACTGAAAGAATAGATTGGCGATCTGTTCGTTTTCTGAGAAATTTTACAGGGCCCCCGACCCAGCGGGTACAAGCCTGACGGCCCAGCAACTGATTTATCCGCTGGCATTTCCCCCTTTTTCGCCAGCACTGGGAAAAGGGGCACCTCCTCTCTACCTCTGCCCCCCCAGGCCCCAACCCCCCCCTTTTCTCGCTTACCCCAAATTTTTTCGCTCCATGTTTTTGAAAAAATAAAAATTGGGGAAGGGTATGGAAGAGTTTTTTGGGGGGTCCCCCTTTTTTTTAAAAAAAAGCAAAAACAACTAATTTTTTAAAACCCCTCAAACCAAAAAAAAAATTGTGGATTTAAATTTAAAAAATGCAAGGGGGCTCTATCAAAAACAGCTGGGCCCGCGCCAAAGTTTAAAAAAACACGTATCTGAAAAAAGTATACCCGAAAAATAAAGTATTTTTTGGCACCTATCCAACCTGTGGGGGATACAAAGTTTCTGGGTTTTAAAAATTTAAAAATTGGGAAAGTAAAAATCTATTTCCAAAACTTGACGCCCAAAAAGTGAAAAAAACACCTGTCCCGAAATGTAAAAAGGATATTAAAAGGGATTTTTTTGGGACCTATCATAATCCCCTTTGGGGACTACAAAGTTTCTGGATTTAAAATTTTTAAATGCCCAAATAGATCCCATCAACAAAGCTTGACTGACCAAAAATGAAAAAAACACATGTTGAAATGTATAAAGGTATTAAAAGGTAATTTTTTTGGGACCTTCGTACACCTGGGGGTGACCCAAAAAAGTTGCTGGTTTTTAAAAAATTTAAATGCAAAGTAGAAAAAATCAACCAAAACTTTACTGACCAAAAAGCGAAAAAAAACAAAACCCGTCGAAAAAGTATAAAGGGTAATAAAAGGGGGATTTTTTGGCACCTATCCCGTACAAATTGGTGACTACAAAGTTGCCGGGGTTCAAATTTAAAAAATGCAAGGGGCTCTATCCACACCCGGGCCTTTCGCCAAAGTGAAAAAAACACGTATCGAAAAGAATACGTAAAAAAAAAAGGTAAATTTTTGGGACTATCCCAAACCCGTGGGAACTACAAAGTTGCTGGATTTAAATTTACCTTTCAAAAAGATCTAACAACAAAGCTTTTTTGGGCCCAAAAATGAAAAAAAAACACCTGCCCGAAATTATACGGATAAAAAAGGTAATTTTGGGGACCCCTTTTCAGACACCGAAATGACTACAAAATTGCTGGAAAATTTTAAAAATTTAACTGCAAAGTAGGAACCCATCAACCCCAAAGCTTGACTGACCAAAATGGAAAAAAAAACCTTTTCTTTTAAATGTATAAAGGGTAAAAAGGAATTTTTTTGGGACCCATCAAAAAACACCCGTTTTTGGCTACAAAAGTCCCGTAATTTTTAAATTTAACTGCAAAGTAGATCTATTTAACAAAGCTTGACGCCAAAAAATGAAAAAAAAAACCCCGTTTTAAATGTAATAAACCATAAATTTAAAGGGATTTTTTTTCACCTATCCAGTACATCTGTGGGGGGAAAAAAAGTTTTCTGGATTCAAATTTAACTTTCAAGTTTTTGGCCCCTATCAACACAGCTCCCCTGCGCCAAAGTGAAAAAAAACGTTTTCTGAAAATTTATATTGAAAAATAAAAGGTATTTTTTGGCACCTATCATCCTGTGGTGACTAAAAAAGTTGGGTTTTGGGAAAAAATTTTTCTGCAAAAATAGGGTTCCCAAACAACAAAGCTTGAAATTGGGCCAAAACAAAAAAACCCCTGTTGAAATGTAAACGGGATTGAAAATATTTTTGGGGACCCAAACAGTACACCTTGGGGACTACAAAGTTGCGGATTTTAAATTTAAACGCAAGGTGGCTCCCAACCCAAAACAGCTGGCCGCGCCAAATGAAAAAAAAAAACGTACTGAAATGTATACGGATAATAAAAGGTATTTTTTGGGGACCTATCAACCCGTGGTGACTACAAATTTTTTGGATTTTAAAAAATTTAAAAAAGCAAAGTAATCTTTTCAAAAAAGCTTTACTGACCAAAATTTAAAAAAAAAACATTCGAAATTAAAAAGGATAAATTTAAAAGGAAATTTTGGCACCTTAAATACAACCGGGTGACTACAAAGTTTTCCCGGTTTTTAAAAAATTTTAAATGCAAAATAAATCTAACCAAAAAAGCTTTACTGACCAAAAGCGAAAAAAAAAACCTGGGCTGGGCAATGTATACGGGAAAAATAAAAGGGTTTTTTTTCCCCCTATCATAAAACCTGGTGACTACAAAGTTGCTGGGGGTTTTAAATTAACTGCAAGGGGCCCCTATCAACCCCAGCTGGGCCTTTCGCCAAAATGAAAAAAAAAACGAAACCCAAATGTATAACCCGATAATAAAAGGAATTTTTTTTGGGACCTATTTAACCTGTGGTAACTACAAATTGCTGGATTCAAATTTAACTTTCAAGTTGGCTCAAACAAAAACAGCTGCCTGCGCCAAAGTTTAAAAAAAAAACGTATCGAAATGGGTTCCGATAATAAAAAGGAATTTTTTTTTACCTATCATCCTGTGGTGACTACAAAAATTTGCTGGATTTAAATTTTTAACTGCAAAGTAATCTAATCAACAAAGGCTTGAAATGACCAAAAGTGAAAAAAAAAACAAGTTTTTTGAAATGTATATGGATATTAAAAGGGATTTTTTGGGACCTATCAGTACACCTGTGGGGACAAAAAAGGTTTCTGGGGGTTTTAAATTTTTAAATGAAAGTAGATCTATCAACCCAAAACTTGACGACCAAAAGTGAAAAAAAACCAAAAAAACCCCCTTCCCGAAAAAGTATACGGGAAAAAATAAAAGGTATTTTTTTGGCACCCCTATCGTACACCGTGGGGACTTACAAAGTTTGGGTGGGTTTTAAATTTTAACTGCAAGGGGGCTCTATCAACACCCGCGGGCCCTGCCCCCAAAATGAAAAAAAACCCCGTATCAAAAAAGTATACTGAAAATAAAAGGAGGGTTTTTTTGGGGACCTAACAACCTGTGGTGACTACAAAATTTTCTGTATTCAAATTTTAAAAGCAAAATAGATATATCCACACAGCTTGACCCGACCCAAAAATAAAAAAAAACCTGCTGAAATGGGATACGGATAAATTTAAAAAGGGATTTTTGGGCCCCCCTATCCCGCAAAACCGTGGGTTGGCTACAAAGTTGCTGGATTCAAAAATTTTAAATTTCAAAGGGGGCTCTACAACCCCACTGGCCCCTTTTCGCCAAAAAAAAAACACGTAACTAAATGGGAAAACTGGGTAAGAAAAGGCTTTTTTTTTGGCCCCCCTATCAATCTTTGGGGGACTACAAAGGGTTTCTTGGATTTAAATTTTAAATGCAAAGTAGATCTATCAACCAAAACTTACCCGACCAAAAAAGAAAAAAAACACCTGCGAAATGTATAAAGGAAAAAAGGTATTTTTTGGCACCCACATTTCAAACCCGTAGTTTACTACCCAAAATTGCTGGGATTCAAATTTAAAAGCAAGTTGGGGTCTATCCCAAAACAGCGGCTGCGCCCAAAATGAAAAAAACAAACCCATCCGGGAAAATTAAAACTGAAAATAAAAAGGGATTTTTTTTTTTTCACCTATCAACGGGGGGTGACTACAAAGTTTTTTGGAAAAAATTAACCAGCAAAGTAGGTTTTCTATCAAAAAAAGCTTGACTGACCCCAAAAGTGAAAAAAACACCAAAGTCTGAAATGTAAAACCCCGGGTATTAAAAGGTAATTTTGGGACCTAAACCCTACACCGTGGTGACTAAAAGTTCTGGTTTCTTAAAATTTTAAATGCAAAATAAAATCTATCAAACAAAACTTGACTGCCAAAAGCGAAAAAAAAAAAAAACCTTCTGAAATGGTTTTACGGGGTAAAAAAAAGGTTTTTTTTTTGGGACCTATTCCCGTACACCTGTGGGGGACTACAAAGTTTTTGGATTCAAATTTAAAAAAAGCAAGGGGGGCCTTCCAAACAAAACAGCTGGCCTGCCCCCAAAGTGAAAAAAACACTTTTCGAAATGTAAACTATAAAAAAGGATTTTTTGGCAAAATTTAACCTGTGGGAACTACAAAGTTGCCCGATTCAAATTTTTAAAAATGCCAAAAAAAATCTACCCAAAAAACTTGACTGACCAAAATGAAAAAAAAACCTGTCTGAAATGAATTTCCCGGATAGATTTAAAAGGTATTTTTGGCACCCTATCATACACCTTGGTGACTTAAAAAAAATTTGCTGGGATTCAAAAAATTTTTTAAAATTGGGGGAAAGGTAGATTTTAACAACAAAGCTTACTGACCAAAAGTGAAAAAAACAACCCGGGCTGGGAAAATGTATAACCCGGGTATTTTAAAAAGGGATTTTTGGCAACTTCATACAACCTATGGTGACCCAAAAAATTTTCTTTAATTTAAATTTTAAATGCAAGGGGCTCTATCCCAAAACAGCTGGCCTGCGCCAAAGTAAAAAAACACTAACGAAATGATACTGATTTAAAAAAAGGGATTTTTTGGGGACCTATCAACCTGTGGGGATACAAAGTTGCCGGTTCAAATTTAACTCAAATAGAAACTATCAACCCAAAACTTGACCCGAAACCCAAAATGAAAAAAAAAAACCTGTTTTGAAAGTATCCGGGAAATTTTAAAAAGGGATTTTTGCACCTATCATACAACCTTAGTGACCCACCAAAAATTTTTTGGGGGAATTCAAATTTTAAACCCGCAAAGAAAATCTTATCAACAAAGCTTGACTGACCAAAAGTGGGAAAAAAAAACCTGTCTAAAATGGGATAAAGGATATTAAAAGGTATTTTTTTTCCACCCTATCAAAAATAATCCGTGGTGACCAAAAAAGTTGCGGGGTTCAAAAATTTTAAATGCAAGTTGGCTCTAACAACACAGCTGCCTGCGCCAAAGGAAAAAAAACAAAGTACTGAAATTTAACTGATTAATAAAAGGATTTTTTTGGCACCCATCACCTGTGGGTGACTAAAAGTTGCTGGGTTTAAATTTTAAATGCAAAGTAACTATTTAAAAAAAGCTTGACTGACCAAAAACAAAAAAAAAAACCCCGTCTGAAATGTATACGGGAAATAAAAAAGGGATTTTTTTGGCCCCCTATCCCAACACCTGTGGGGACTACAAAATTGCCCGGGTTTAAAATTTTAAATGCAAGGTGGCTTCTACAACACAGCTGGGCCCCGCCAAAGTGAAAAAAAAAAAAAACGTATCTGAAATGTATACTATAATAAAAAAGGGATTTTTTTTGGGACCTAAACAAAACCCGTGGTAACTACAAAGTTGCTGGATTCAAAAAATTTTTTGCAAAATAGATCTATCAACAAAACTTGATAAAAACCAAAATAAAAAAAAACACCTGTCCCCCAAAAGTAAAAAGGGTATTCAAAAAGGTAATTTTGGGGCCCCATCCTACCCTGTATGGGCTCCCAAAAAAAGGGTTATTTAAATTTAACTGCAAAATAATCAACAACAAAGCCCTTTACTGCCAAAAAATGAAAAAAACACCTGTCTAAATGTAAACGGATATTAAAAGGGATTTTTTTGGGCCCCTACAAAAAAAACCTGTAGTGATTAAAAAAAATTCTGTATTTAAATTTAAAATGCAAAGTAGATCTATCCCCCAAAGCTTTACTTTACCAAAAAATGCAAAAAACCCCCTGTCTAAATGTATAAAAGGAAATATTAAAAGGGATTTTTTTTCACCCCATCAGTAAAATCTGTGGGACACAAAGTTGCTGGATTCAAATTTAACTGCAAGTTTGGTCTAACCCAAAACAGCTGCCTGCGCCAAAGGAAAAAAAAACACGTAAACTGGGAAAAAAGTATAAATGAAAATAAAAGGTATTTTTTTTTACCTATCACCCGTGGGGGATACAAAGTTGCGGGTTTAAATTTTAAATGCCAAAATAGATCTACAAAAAAGGGTTTACTGACCCAAAATGAAAAAAACACATTTTTTGAAATGTATAAGGACATTTAAAAAATATTTTTGGCACCTATCAATAAAAAACCTGTGGTTTATACAAAGTTGCTTGGTTTTTAAATTTTTAAATGCAAAGTAGAATATCAACAAAAGCTTGACTTTACCAAAAAAGGAAAAAAAAAACCTGCGAAAAGGTTTAAAGGGATAAAAAAAAGGTATTTTTTTTTCACCCCATATACAACCCCTTTTTGGGCTACAAAGTTGCGGGTTCAAAATTTTTAAATGCAAGGTGGCTCTATCAACAAAGCTGGGCCCCGCCAAAGTGAAAAAAAAACCCCTATTGAAATGTAAACTGGGAAAAAAAAAGGGATTTTTTGGGACCCATCAAACCCGTGGGGCCCACAAAAAGCTGTATCAAATTTAACTTTCAAAGTAAAATATCCACAAAAACTTTTAAAAGACCAAAAGTGGAAAAAAAACACCCCGTCGAAATGATAAAACGGATATTTAAAGGTATTTTTGGCACCTATTTAACCCCATGTGGGGGGACTACAAAATTGCGGGGGGAAAATTTAAAATTAAAATGCAAGGGGGCTCTATCAACACAACTGGGGTGCCCAAAGTGAAAAAAAAAACCCCTATCTAAATGTATACTATAAGAAAAACATTTTTTTGGGACCTATCAACCTGGGGTGACTAAAAAAGGGTTTCTGGTTCAAATTTTAAATGCAAAGTAATCCCATCACAAAGCAAATGACCCAAAAAAGGAAAAAAAAAACCCTGGGTTTAAATGTATACGGATATTTAAAAAGGGAAATTTTTTGGGGACCCATCCGTACACCTTAAGGGCTACAAAGTTGCGGGTTCCAAATTTTAAATGCAAATTTGGCTCTAAACAAACACAGCCCGGCTTTCGCCCAAAATGGAAAAAAAAAACTTTTCTGAAAAAAAAGTATCGATAAAAAAAAGGTATTTTTTTTTTGGGACCTATCAAACCCGTGGGGAAATACAAAAATTTCTGGATTTTAAAATTTTAAAGCAAAGTAGATCAAACAACAAAGCTTGGACCTGAAAAAGGAAAAAAACCAAGTCCCCGAAATGTAACGGGTATTAAAAGGGAATTTTGGGGACCTACAGTAAAACCTGTTGGGGACTACAAAAATTTTTTTTGGGTTTAAATTTAAAATGCAAAGTAATCTATCCCCAACAAAGCTTGACTACCAAAAACAAAAAAAAAACCTGTCTGAAATTATACGGGAAAAATAAAAAAGGGATTTTTTGGGCACCTACAGTAAAACCTGTGGGACTCCCAAAATTTCTGGATTCCAAAAATTTAACTGCAAGGGGCTCTATAAACCCCGCCCGGCCTGCCCAAAAATGAAAAAAAAACCAAAGTATCTGAAAGTAAACTGATAATAAAAGGTTTTTTTTTGGCACCTATCAACCTGTGGTAACCTACAAATTTTCTGGATTTAAATTTTTAAATGCAAAAAAGGGTCTACAACAAAGCCTTTTACTTTACCCCAAAAAAAAAAAAAACACCTGTCTAAATGTAAACGGATATTAAAAGGTTTTTTTTTTTTTGGCACCCATCAGTTAAAAACCCGGGGACTACAAAATTTCTGATTCAAATTTAACTGCAAAGGAGAAACTATCAACCCAAAACTTGACTGAAACCCAAAAAGGGGAAAAAAAAAAAAACCCGTCTGAAATGTATACGGGGTATTTAAAAGGGATTTTGGGGAATATCAGTACACCTAAAGGGACTAAAAAGTTGCCCGGAATTTAAATTTAACCCGCAAGGTGGCCCTAATCAAAACCCCCCCCGGCCCGGCCCCCAAAATAAAAAAACCCGTATCTGAAATGAAAACTGAAAAATAAAAAGGAAATTTTTTGGGCCCCTATTTAACCCCGGGTGACTCACAAAAGTTTTCTGGAATTTAAAATTTTAAATGCAAAGGGAGAAACTTTCAACAAAGCTTGACTTACCAAAATGAAAAAAAAAAACCTGGCCCGGGAAATGTTTTTAACGGATATTAAAAAGGGATTTTTGGGGACCCATCAGTTTCCCCTGTTTACTTAAAAAAATTGCTGTAATTTAAATTTTAACTGCAACGTAATCTATTTTAACAAAGCTTTACTGACCAAAAAATGAAAAAAACACCTGGCCCGAAATGTATTAAAAGGGGTAATTTTAAAAAGGGAAATTTTTTTCACCTATCAGTAAAATCTGTGGTACACAAAGTTGCTGGATTCAAAATTTAAAAAATGCAATTTTTGGGTCTATCAACACAGCTGCCTGCGCCAAAGTGGGAAAAAAAACCGTATCTGGAAAAGTAAACTGATAAAAAAAGGAAATTTTTTGGCACCCATCCTCCTGTTGGGGACTACAAAGGTTGCTGGAAATTTAAAATTTTAAATGCAAAATAGATCTATCAACAAAGCTTTACTGACCAAAAGGAAAAAAAAAACATTCCTTAAAAAGTAAAAATTGATTTTATAACAGGTTAAATTTTTTGGCAAAAAAAACCCTATCAAGTAAACCAAAACCCGTGGTGACTAAAAAAGTTGCTTGGTTTTTAAATTTAACTGCAAAGTAAAAACATCAACAAAACTTGACCGACCAAAAGTGAAAAAACACCTGTCCTTTAAATTTATACGGGGTATTAAAAAGGGATTTTTTTGGGGACCCTTTTAGTACCCCCTGGTGGTGACTTTTTCAAAGTTGCTGGATTCAAATTTAACTGCAAAAGGTTTGGGTCTATCAACACAGCTGGCCTGCGCCAAAGTGAAAAAAACACGTATCTGAATGTATACTGATAATAAAAGGGATTTTTTTGGGACCTATCAACCTGTGTGACTACAAAAATTGCTGGGATTCAAATTTAAAATGCAAAGTAGATCTATCCACCAAAGCTTGACCCGACCAAAAGAAAAAAAACACCTGTCCCGAAATGTTAAAAACGGATATTAAAAGGTTTTGGCAAACCCTTTTTGCCCATCTTGGTTTACTAACCCAAAATTGCTGGGTTAAATTTAAAATGCAAAGGGTGGCTCTATCAAAACACTGGGGCCGCGCCCCCAAAGTGAAAAAAAAACGTATCGAAATGGGATACCGGGTAAAAAAAAAGGGTTTTTTTTGGGACCTTCAACCTTTTGGGGACTACAAATTCTGGATTCAAAAATTTTTCTGGCAAAGTAGATCTATCAAAAAAGCTTGACTGACCAAAAGTGAAAAAAAACACCTGTCTGAAAAAGTATTCCCGGGTATTAAAGGGGATTTTTTTTTCACCTATCAGTTAACCTGTGGTTTACTACAAAATTGCTGATTCAAATTTAAATGCAAAGTAGATCTATCCCCAAACCCTTTACTGACCAAATGAAAAAAAAAAAACCCGTCTGAAATGTATACGGATATTAAAAGGTATTTTTTGTCACCTACAGCACATCTGTGGTGACTACAAAGTTCCCGGTTTTCAAATTTAAAAGCAAGGTGGGTCTAAACAAACACAGCTTGGCCTCGCCAAATGAAAAAAAAACACCTATTTTGAAAATTTTAAACAGATAAGAAAAAAGGGATTTTTTGGGACCCACAACCTGTGGTGACTACAAAGTTTCTGGATTTTAAATTTTAAATGCCAAAAATAGATCTATCAACAAAGCTTGACTGCCAAAAAATGAAAAAAAAAACCTGTCTGAAATGTTTTTAAAGGATAAATTTTAAAAATATTTTTTTGGGACCTTTTATACACCTGTAGTGACTGCAAAGTTGCTGGGTTCAAAATTTTTAAAAATGCAAAATTGGGTCTATCAACAGAGCTGCCTCGCCAAAAATGAAAAAAACCCCGTATCTGAAAAGTATACTGGGTAAAAAAAGTATTTTTGGGACCTATCAACCCCGTGGGACTACAAAGTTGCTGGATTTAAAATTTTAAATGCAAAGTAGATCTATCAACAAAGCAGGCTGGGGCCAAAAGTAAAAAAACCCCTTTTTGAAAAGTTTAAAGGAAAAAAAAAGGTAAATTTTTTGGGACCTATCAGTACACCATTTGGGGACACAAAAGTTGCCCGGTTTCAAAAATTTTAAATGCAAAGTAAAAATTTTAAACAACAAAGCTTGGGCTGACCAAAAGTTAAAAAAAAAAACCTGTCTGAAATGTATACGGGATAAAAAAAGGGAATTTTTTGGCACCTCTCAGTACACCTGTGGGAAATTCAAAATTGCTGGGTTCAAAAATTTTAAATGCAAGGGGGCTCTATCCCCCACAGCTGGGGCCCGCGCCCAAAATTTAAAAAAACACGTATCTGAAATGTAATTTCGATAATAAAAAGGGATTTTTGGCACCTATCAACCGTGGTGATACAAAGTTGCTGGATTTTTAAAATTTTAAATGCAAAAAAAAAATTCTATCAACCCAAAACTTGAACTGAACCCCAAAATTTAAAAAAAACCCCCTGTCTGAAAGAAACAGTATTAAAAGGTATTTTTGGGACCTATCAGTAACCAAAACCCGGGTGGGCTTTCAAAGTTTTCTGGATTCAAATTTAAACCCGCAAAGGGTGCCTATCAACACGCGGGGGGCCCCCAAAGGAAAAAAAAACACGAAACGAAATGATACCTTTAATAAAAGGAATTTTTTGGCAACCTATCAACCTGGGTAAAACCCCAAAAATTTTTTGGGTTCAAATTTAACTGCAAAATGGAAACAAAACAAAGCTTGCCAATTGACCAAAAGTGAAAAAAAAACACCCCGTTTTTGAAATTTAAACGGATATTAAAAAAGGGTTTTTTTGGGACCTATCAGTACACCATTTGGCGACTACAAAGTCTGGAAACAAGTTTAACTGCAAGGTGGCTCTTCAAAAAAGCTGCCTGCGCCAAAATGAAAAAAAAAACGTATTGAAATGTAAAAACTGGGTAATAAAAAGGATTTTTTGGGACCTATTTAACCTGTGGAACCCACAAAGTTGCTGGATTTAAATTTAACTGGGAAAAAAAGATCTTTCAAAAAAAGCTTGGGCTGACCAAAATTGAAAAAACACCTGTCTGAAATTTTAAAACGGATATTTAAAAAGGGATTTTTGGCACCTATCAGTACACCCGGGTTTACTACAAAGTTGTGTATTTTAAATTTAAAGTGCAAGGGGTCCCATTCAAAAAGCTGGACTGGGGAAAATTGAAAAAGGACCCCCTATCTGGAAAGTTTTAAAATGGAATAAAAGTGGGGTTTTGCACCTAACAAAAAAACCTGCAGTTTTTAGAAAAAAATCTGTATCCTAATATAAGGGGGGGGGGGAAAGCAAAAGTCTAAAAAAAAGTTTTTTGGGTACAATATCCCTATCCTTTTTTAAAACTTGTCTGGTTTTTGCCTCCCACCCCCCCCCGGGTTTCCCCCGGGGATTTACAGCAGTAGGGTGATCCTTTTAAAATTTTTTGCCTAAAACTACCTAAAAAACTATATTCTGATCTAAAAATAACTTCAAGGTTTACAGCTAAAAAATAGAGCTGTCTTTGAAAAAATAAAAATTTTAATTTTTGCTGGCTGTTTGCTGACTGTTTGGACAAGGCAGAGCGCACGTCCCCAATGCTATGAACGCTGACAGACAATGATCATGAACCGGAAGGGGGTGTTTTATGTAAAAAAGGGGTCATGTGATTTTTCCCCCGCCAATCGCAAAACCCTACCATCCCCGTCCCTGGGCGTCGCACCAAAATCTCAAACCCCCCCCTCAAATTTTGTAAATATTTGGGTGGCCCCCCAAAATGACAGGGAGAGCCGAAAAAGGGCTATTAAAAGATTATTCACGAAATTTTAACCCCAAAATTTTTGCGTGATTTAAAAAATTCCCCATCAACGTTTAAATTTTTCCGTCTGATTTTAACTTTGTCGATAATTTAAACGTTTTAAAACTAGGCACCTTAAAAGTGAAGTGTTTCATTTGCATGGGAATTTTTTTCTCAGTATAAACTACAGCATTTTTTTAAGGCCTCAGAGGGGGTTTTTTTGAGGGAAAATTGTGAAAAAAAACAGAAACAAGAAAAAAAAGGAAAAACAAACCCGACAGGGACAGGGATCAAACTGTGATTTAAAGTTTTCAAGGGGAAACAAAAGGGTTTAAAAATGTTTTTAACTTTTTACTTTCAGGGCTCCAAATCTCACCATCCACCACAGCTTTAAATGTGAGACTACCATCATTTTATAGACAATTATCTTGGCTATCTCATACATTAATTTGACTTGCAAATATTTAGCATACACTTAGTTATGTGGATTATTGTCATATAATGAATTTTATGTTTGCCCCCACAAATCAAATTTTTAAAACTTTTTTGGCTTCAACATCCCCTAAAAATCCTTCGGCAAGCTCTCGATCAGATTCAAGCATATCTTGACCAAAATCTGACCCCAGGTCTCTTCTACTTTTTTTAAATATTGAGGCATACTGGTCGATTCACTTGGGTAGGAATAAAGCTTTTTGTTCAACCACCACAAAAGGGGTTTTTTTGGTTTTGGTCTGTGGTTGTGGGGGCCAAACCACACTAAGTTATTGTCATTGAACCATTTCTTTGCCCAAATTTTTCGTTCTGTTGCTTTGTGTGCTTAACACTATGTCGCCCTTTTCACTCAAATTACGAATTAAATTTATCTTGTGGATTTCCATGAAGTCATCTCGATCCTGGTAATATCCCAATGCCTTTGACAGTTCCTTCATTTTTTTTGATATGTTAAAACCCCCCTTTTATTGTTTCTTCTAGATCCCTTTGCACCCCCAGAGCCAAGTCATTGACTTTGACTCATGATCCAAATCCCTTTTCCCAAAAAATAAAAATAATAAAACTTTTTTATATAGCGGCAACATATTCCCAGCACTTTACAATTTGGAGGGGGTAGTACAACAAAAAAATAATTGCACAATAAAACTACTTACGATGAGACCCAAGGTAAGGGCCCGCCGCAAAGGGGTTCAATCTATTTTTGACGGGAGAGACGAAGGGGGAAGAAGTGCTAATTTACAAAGGGTTCCCCCAGGGGACATAAATATGGGGTAGTTTTTGTAGAATTCGGTGAACCGCCCCCCCCAAACATACACTATATTAAAAGTTTTGTGCAAAAAGAATGAGGCGCTAGGGGTGTGGGTGGAGGGGGGGGGAGGGGTTTGCATTTGGGGTTCTGGGTGGGCCGATAGAAGATGTATTCTCGGGGCCCTTTTTAAAGCATGGAGTTCTAGTGTGCCTGATCGCCCCGGTAGCATATTCCAGAGAACGGTGCCGCACGGTGAACTTGGAGACGGGCATGGGAGGGTTTGGATGATTGATGATGAACCCCATTCTCACAGAGCGGAGAGAGCGGTAGGGTGGTAGACAGAATGAGGGGGGAGTTTTTGGGGAGAGCTTTGG